>JAECUM010037343.1:0-17450 GCA_016617855.1 Megalonaias nervosa
TGTTTCTTATGATATTCAGGAAATGTTTCTTATGATATTCAGGAAATGTTTCTAATGATATTCAGGAAACATGTTTCTTATGATATTCAGGAAATGTTTCTTATGATATTCAGGAAACATGTTTCTTATGATATTCAGGAAACATGTTTCTTATGATATTCAGGAAATGTTTCTTATGATATTCAGGAAACATGTTTCTTATGATATTCAGGAAACATGTTTCTTATGATATTCAGGAAACATGTTTCTTATGATATTCAGGAAACATGTTTCTTATGATATTCAGGAAACATGTTTCTTATGATATTCAGGAAATGTTTCTTATGATATTCAGGAAATGTTTCTTATGATATTCAGGAAACATGTTTCTTAGGATATTCAGGAAACATGTTTCTTATGATATTCAGGAAACATGTTTCTTATGATATTCAGGAAACATGTTTCTTATGATATTCAGGAAACATGTTTCTTATGATATTCAGGAAATGTTTCTTATGATATTCAGGAAACATGTTTCTTATGATATTCAGGAAATGTTTCTTATGATATATGTTTCTTCTGATATTCAGGAAACATGTTTCTTATGATATTCAGGAAACATGTTTCTTATGATATTCAGGAAATGTTTCTTATGATATTCAGGAAATGTTTCTTATGATATTCAGGAAACATGTTTCTTATGATATTCAGGAAACATGTTTCTTATGATATTCAGGAAATGTTTCTTATGATATTCAGGAAACATGTTTCTTATGATATTCAGGAAATGTTTCTTATGATATTCAGGAAATGTTTCTTATGATATTCAGGAAACATGTTTCTTATGATATTCAGGAAATGTTTCTTATGATATTCAGGAAATGTTTCTTATGATATTCAGGGAATGTTTCTTATGATATTCAGGAAACATGTTTCTTATGATATTCAGGAAATGTTTCTTATGATATTCAGGAAATGTTTCTAATGATATTCAGGAAACATGTTTCTTATGATATTCAGGAAATGTTTCTTATGATATTCAGGAAACATGTTTCTTATGATATTCAGGAAACATGTTTCTTATGATATTCAGGAAACATGTTTCTTATGATATTCAGGAAACATGTTTCTTATGATATTCAGGAAACATGTTTCTTATGATATTCAGGAAATGTTTCTTATGATATTCAGGAAACATGTTTCTTATGATATTCAGGAAATGTTTCTTATGATATTCAGGAAATGTTTCTTATGATATTCAGGAAACATGTTTCTTATGATATTCAGGAAATGTTTCTTATGATATTCAGGAAATGTTTCTTATGATATTCAGGAAACATGTTTCTTATGATATTCAGGAAACATGTTTCTTATGATATTCAGGAAACACATTTATTATAATATTCATTAAACATGGTTATTACAATATTCATTAAACATGTTTGTTGTGATATTCAGGAAACATGTTTTATTATAATATTCATTAAACATGGTTATTGCAGTATGCATTAAACGTTTTTATTATGATATTGATTAAACATGTTTATTTGCAAGATGCATTTAACATGTTTATTATGATATTCAGGAAACATGTTTATCATGATATTAATTAAACATGTTAAGTACAATATTCAGGAAATGTATATTAAGATATTCTTGAAACACATTTCTTATGATATACATTAGGCATGGTTATTATAATATTGATTAAACATGGTAATTACAATACTCAGGAAACATGTTTATTATGATATTCAGGAAACATGTTTAGTACAATATTCAGAAAATGTTAATTAGGATATTCAGGAAACATTTATTATGATATTTATTAAACATGGTTATTACAATGTTCAGGAAACATGTTTATTATGATATTCATTAAACATAGTTATTACAGTATTCATTAAACATAGTTATTACAGTATTCAGGAAACATGTTTATTATGATATTAAGGGCTCAAAATTGATGCTTGGAAGCTAACATTTTGCTAATTACAGGTCTGAAATACTGCCAAATTGCTAACTGGAAAAAGTGAACTAGAAGTTTCTTGTTAGTGATATATTTTATTGAAAATATGAATAGTGGACATTGAAAATAGCCTGACCTATATTTCTTGGTTTGCATTCCAGCCATTGGTGTTTTTCTTGTTAGGATAAGATGCCATGAGATGCATGTTTAAATTCAAGTAAATCACTCTGAGCATCTTGTTACACTTAAATCGATTTATCTTTCAGGTTTTGAAGAGATATCTCCATCAGATCAGAATTTTTCTTCGTAAACTTTACTCTGGGAAATACAATAACAATAATGACACAGCATTATTCCTTACCTTGTGTTTTGTATTGGTAGATTCAGTGACATAGTAGTATTCCTTACTTCATGTTCTCTGCTGACATAGTCAATGGCATAGCAGTATTCCTTACATTTTGTATTGGTAGATTCAGTGACATGACATTATTCTGTACCTTGTGTATTGTATTGGTAATTCAAGGACATAGCAGTATTCCTTAACTTTGTGTATTGTATTGGTAGTTTCACTGTCATAGCAGTATTCCTTACTTGGTGTTCTCTGCTGACATAGCCAATGGCATAGCAGTATTCCTTACATTTTGTATTGGTAGATTCAGTGACATGACATTATTCTGTACCTTGTGTATTGTATTGGTAATTCAAGGACATAGCAGTATTCCTTAACTTTGTGTATTGTATTGGTAGTTTCACTGTCATAGCAGTATTCCTTACTTGGTGTTCTCTGCTGACATAGCCAATGGCATAGCAGTATTCCTTACATTTTGTATTGGTAGATTCAGTGACATGACATTATTCTGTACCTTGTGTATTGTATTGGTAATTCAAGGACATAGCAGTATTCCTTAACTTTGTGTATTGTATTGGTAGTTTCAGTGTCATAGCAGTATTCCTTACTTCATGTTTTCTGCTGACAATGTCAGTGATGTAGCAATATTCCTTACCTTGTGTATATGTAGATTCAGTAACACGGCCTTATTCCGTACCTTAAGTATTGGAAGTTTCAGTGTCATAGCGGTATTCCTTACTTCATATTCTCTACTGAGAGAGTCAGTGATATAGCAGTATTCCTTACTTTGTGTATTGGTAGATTCAGTGACATGACATTCTGTACCCTGTGTATTGTATTGATAGATTCAGTGACATAGCAGTATTCCTTAACTTTGTGTATTGTATTGGTAGTTTCAGTGTCATAGCAGTATTCCTTCATGTACTCTATTGACAGTGTCAATGACATAGCAGTATTCCTTACTTCCTGTATTGTATTGGTAGATTCAGTAACATAGTATTTCTTGCTTTGTGTACTCTATTGACATAGCAGTATTCCTTACCTTGTGTATTGGTAGACTCAACAACACAGAAGTTATCCTTACTTTGTATACTCTATTGACAGAGTGAGAGACATAGCAGTATTATTTACCTTGAGTACGTTATTGGTAGATTCAATCACATTCTGTAATATATAGCTGTACGAAGCAGCTTTCTGATGTAAAACAATAAACCATCATTGTTTATATTCTGAGTTTAACCTGATACATTAACTCTATATGCACACATACTTTGAAGCAGATATTAGTCTAAATATTATCAGAAACTAGAGAACTTAATATTGTTACATTTGACGAGTGAATCTGAAAGCAACAGTGTCAACAAGGTTAAGATTCAGTTTTTAAGTTTTTAAAGTCATATATCTTCTACTAAACTGAAACTTTCATATTACTTTATAACCAAAGCTTGTACATTGATGTGCTAGGATTTCCAGTCATACTGAAAGCTACATAACCTATTTAAATTCACATGTTTGATCTTGTGTTCAGTGCAAGTATTCAGTCCTGATTTTTGTGTCACACACAAAGACAACAACTATTTAGGTGTTTTCTCTGGTATTTACATATTGATATACATTTCAATGCACCAAATCAGATTTGCATAAATTCCATTTGGCCTGAAATTCCATTTACAACATATTGTTATAGATACTTGGAAAGAGCCAGGAAAAGGATACTGTATGTATTCGCTTATAAGTCGAGTAAAACTGCAAACAACAGAGCTCCTGAATTGATGTAGCATAATGTGCCTGCAAATCAGGGTCCATGTTGTTTGTTCTTTTGGTTACTCCAAACAAACTGCACAGACCCAGATCTGGTGCATTATCCAACAGCAGTTCTGGGTCTGTGCAGTTTGCAATTGGACTCTTATAAACATGTATATGTGCTAAATATAAAAATACAAATATTTTGTTTCTAGTTGAGGGAAAGAACTCTTTTGATATGATTTATGAATAGATTGCAATCCAACAGCCTTCACATGTTCTTAAACCAGATCAATCTTATTGTTTCTGCTGACTTGTAAGATGTGTAGTTTTGTATATCCACAGTACCATTTTTATTTAATTTACATAACTTGCAAATGCACATTTTACTAGATTTTTTCTTTAACAGTTTTATTGTGTTATTAAAAAGTTAATGTGCAATGTCCAAACTGCTGTTGACATCTTGAAATTCTCTTATCAAATAGAAATTTATTATTCTATTACTTGTTGAAGACATTAATTTTGGTCATAGTTTTAAATTTTGTTACCTTCTGTTATTGAAAACATCATGATATAGCATGTTCAAGTGAAAAACTGAATGTATTTGTTAGTGAATGACAAATACTCTTCTAGTATAATATTAATATATTTTTATCAATTTTCTACAGGCAAGGGAAATTTTGAACACAGCCACTCTTGTACTTGGAGATGATGCTTTAACAACAGCGACGTCTTCAATACAAGTCGTTATCAGAGATATTAATGACAATAAACCAACTTTTGAATCTAGTTACTACACAACAGAGATTTATGAAGATATTGCCGACAACACAGCCCTTCCTAATATCCGGATTTCGGTTGATGATAAAGATAGTGTAAGTGGAAGTTTTACTTGACTTTAAACCAACAAACATGCTAGGAATAAATTTCCTCCTTCGAATATGTTCACCAATTACATTACATTAGGAATATTAGCCTGCTACCTCACAAATCCAGCCCTACTAAAAGATGAAAATCATCTTTTTCTGTCTCAAAATGACAAAGGGCAATAATTCTTGCCCATTACCTTCCCTTGACACCACCAGGTGTCACTAGATTTTAACTTCGCTGCTGTACTAGTCACATCATACAGTTTATCCTCGGATGATCCAAGCCATTTTGTGTTCTAATTGGCCCATCCAATGCTTCTTTTGAATCTGTTGTGAGGATTTATCAATCTGCTGCAGGTCGTATCCATTATATTTACAATTTCAGCCAATTTGAGTGATTTTGTCAAATTTCGGGACTTCGTCTTTTTAAGATCCCATCCCATCACACAAAATCATTACAAGTTAGCATGACTTTGACTCGCTTTTGCTTACTCTGTTCATAACAAGGCTTATATTAGCAAGTTCTAAGGTGCTGCATTGCTATTTATGCTTGGTTTCTTCTTATTTGATGTTGTTTTGATTGAATTTTGATAGACTTGTTGAAATAAGCATTATGCATAAGTCCATAGAATGGCCATAAGTTTCTAAGATGAAACTTTTTCACTTTTCTATAATTTACAAAAGTGTTCTAACAAGTTCATAATTTCAGATGCATTACAAGTTTCTGCTTTAATTTTCTTTTCTTGTGTCATTTCAGTGGAGTGTCATCCAAATGCTTGAAGTGCAAAGAGCTTAAGGCAAGGGAGGATGACCACGACTCCTGCATTGTCTGCACAAAATTCACATTGTTGTGGCCATGCAACATACGTAGCATGGTCGGAAGACACCTGGGCTGTAGTGATTCAAAAGGCAGCCAAGGAGAAGGAATGAGACTAAATTGAGGAAGGAAAGCATTGACATCCTCAGCCTTTATCCCAAATCCACCTCCGTTGCATGTCTTGTGGGGAACTCGTGGGTTCCCCACCCGGTCCTTCTGAAAGTTCATTGGGTGCAACCAATGGTCATAGTTACATCAGCAGGATGGGAGGAAGAGGATATGGAAAGGATACAGCTGTCTTTCAAACAGTTGTGTAATCTGGTACAGGAGATGATGATGCAACTCACCACATCAGGGCAAATTTGTACCCCTTATTACCGCGCTTGCTTCCGGACCTTTTTCTGACCCCTTGGGGGAATGTTCCCAATTTTAGGCAACCCAATAGCGTAAGTCCTTCTGCATGTCTGAGCATGGCCTACAGGCCTGTAAGTCAGGGAGCTTGGGGTTCATGATTGATCCGCTGGATCTAGTTCGTAATACTGCCACACCATACTGGCAGTCCAGCCGTCACTGGCTGTCCCAACATTACCAGTGATCTAGCCAGCACCTGCCATCCAGCCATCCCAGTATGCAGACCTTTTCATTGCAACAGACCAGCCAAATAGGTGGTATGGGGATCTTTGTGACTGATCCATCCATCAAGCCACACCGTTGGCATCTTACCACTATTATACAGGAGATTTCAGTGGGAAAACTGTCTGTCCAGCCAGGCCTTTGGAATGGCCAGTACCAGTGATAGCCAGACCATTTTTTATACTGCCAGCTGTAACAAGATCACTTTGTTGGATTTTGGATTTAGAACAGAACACTTTTGATGTTGATACAAATACAGTGTTTGTTGATGAATGACTTGAATGAAAAAAGAATTGGGATTAATATGTGCGTGTATAAGATCCAAATATTGGACTAATTGACACAATCCGCACCAACCTAATAATGTAACATAAATGTGAATACAAGTAAACGACCTTACACAGTACAAGGACAAAGGTTAATGATTCACGGTATTTTCACATGACGAAAAGAATTATGTGTTTTACTCAAATAGTAAAAATGATGTACTTTAATTTCACACGACAAAAGAATGATGTGTTTTAGTCAGATAGTAAAAATGATGTACTTTACTCATATAGTAAAATGTATTCACTCAAATAGTGAAAAATGAGGTACTTTACGCAAACAGTAAAATGATGAAAAAAATGGGACTGATATCATACAAAATATCTTTACAGTCCCAAAACACTGGGTATAACAAACCCCAAAATTAGCCCACGGCTGAAAGATTACATGTATGGAGTTACACAAAAAACTCCGTCACTAGAATACTTGGCTACCAGTCACACTGATCAGTCAAGCAGTCAGTATTACAGGTAGTCACCGACCACCATTCAATTCCTTGGTCAATCAAGGAATCAGCACCCACCAATCGGTTGGCAATGCCTGATCTGCTACTCAACCAGCAACACACTGTTCAATCAGCTCTACTGCTGCTATGGTCAGCTTTACAACTGCTATGGTCAACTTCTGTGGTCAGCTCTGCAGCTGCTACCCTGTCGACTCTGATCAGCTCTACAGCTGAAGATTTGCAAGTCCTTATGTAGACTGCTCACTGACAAGATGTTCCGTAATGTAAAGGTTTCATCCTACGGTGAGGTATTTATAATAATATAATAATAATAATAATGCTTTATTTATAGAGGGTGACTCATTAGTCAAGGACTATTCTCCTTTGAGGCCTTCTTAAAGAGAATATAACAATACACATTATATGAAGATAGCAATAATTACTGTTTATTTTAATATGTTTAGGATTAAAATACTAAGTTGCATTATCTGTTAGAAACATGTACATGCTCATGATATCTCTTCTTAAACGGACATAGCATCTAAAGCACTTTGCACATGCGGCATTGGATGAACCAAACTCACTGTTTTGAAATATTGTACAATATACATAAATCACCCTTGGGTGTCATTACACACAAAAAAACGAAACTAGAGTACATGTATTTAATAAATAAATCGATTTATACAATTCCATGACACATAGCATCTGGGCCAACCATATAACATTTACACCAGCCAGCAGTGCAGGCAAGATAGACTTCCAGTTGTTCACTGCTTACCTTCGAGGGAGAGCTAGTGACATCTCCAAATATGGCCAGCCCCAGAGTCATCAGTCTCACCTGGCATGACTTACTGCATAGCTACAAGCAGACCCAGAAGGGGATCCTACACTCAGTGAGTTTTATGAGACGCTGGCAAATCAGTCTTATTCAGATCCAACAATGGAGCAGACTGAATTCAGATTTCACGCTGCCATTGAGGAAATCTATTGGACGTTAGCGATTTTGGAGTGCCCTCTACCCCCTTCTGCTACCCAGGATTACAAAGTCAAGGAGTCAGTTGATCTTGTGTAGGAGGAGGAAGAAACGCTGTCCTTTTGGATTCTTCCCCAATTGGCAAACATTAAAGATATTAATGACTGGCTTTCAGGTCAGATAGGTCACCCAGGCAGTTCTAAGGTGTTCTCAGAAACCATGTTACAGCAATATTCTCCTTCTGCTGGTATCATGCCATCTCCAATGTCTTCAGTACAGATCTTCCGGCTCTCGACAAGAATTTGGCAGCCATCCACATATCTGCTGCAGTGTACTACAGAGTGGATAAGAATGATTTCCATGCCACATTCAAGCTGGTTCAAAACATCGTGATGACAACCTTCATGTTAGATTTGGCCTTATGGGCAATCTTCGGGTCCGTCGAACAATCCAACAATTGCCATGCCTGGGATACAACAGCCAGGATCACGTGGGTCAACCGAGCAGCTCGTCATGCAATGGCCAATTTCTTGATGGTTTTGCCAACTTAGACCTAATCCAATGGGAATGCATGTCTGTGGTCCATGTTGCTCAAACAACATCATTCTCCTGCTTTAGGGATGACCCATTTGGTTCTCTCTTAGCTTTTGGAAAGAAGTTTGGAGGCAGGCAGTTCAGAAACTTCCCCTCTAACTTGCCAATCCACCCACACAGGCATTTGGACCCACTCAGGCCCCGTCATGTAAAGGGATATTCAGTGGCCCCAAGACAAGGGATTTCCTCAGTCAGATGTGCCCCAATATCATTCCCAACCCAGAGCCAGGAGATCACAGCCTAGTCAATATAGTAGGCAATCATACAGAGGTGGGAAGAAACAGAATTTCTCTGTCTTCAAGCATCCAAACTGTAAACATTGACCTACCCTTTCCACACCTGCAGAGAGCCTACCTGTGGGCAGCCAACAGCATTTTCATGCTCGCTAGATCTCCCTATTCCCTCATGAAGGTGGGTGGTCCAGGTCATTTCAGAGGGGCTTCAGGTTTTGTTCATCCAACCCCCTCACCTCTCCTCCTCCCCCCTCTTCACAGATATACTGTCAGATTGGGAGAAAGATGTCTTCCAACAACAACATACAGTCGCTCATCAAAATACAGGTAGTGGCGATTATGTAAAGACTACAATCCCTGAGGTTTTATCCAGAGCTGTTTATAATTTGGAAAGCAAACGGCAAGTTGAGGCCCATCATTGACTTGAGTTGCCTCAACGGATTCATTGCACCTCCAAAATTCAAGATGGAAACAGCAACATCAATCCAGCCTCTCTGTACAAAAGGACAATTATACTGGCAGTCTCGACCTGACCAATGTGTACTTTCACATCCTATCCACCCTGTGTCATGCAAATTTCTCTGTTTTGCTCAACCATAACTTCATTTATCAGCTCACAGTTGTTCCCTTTGGCCTCAAAATCAACCCTTGGGCTTTTACTCAGATTATGGATTGCACCGTCTTCCTGTTCCGGTCAGTGTCATCTACTACGATGGCAATGTACCTGGAAGACATCTTACAGAAAGACTTAGTAAGTTCTATCCTACTCCAAGGCAGGAACGGTGTCTCTCTTGTAGATGATCTAGGCTTTCTAGTCAACTGGGAAAAGTCAGACTTCCATCCATCCCAGAATTTTGTCTATATGGGTATGGAGTTCTTAACCAACCAGAATATAGTGCCACTCTATCAAACAGTCATGATCATGCCCAAGATTTGATCATTCCTGCATTAATGACACAACACAGGTTGGCTGACCATGGAAATCTTGCTGGATAAGCCCCAAGCGGAAATAATGGTGAGTACTGATGCTAGTGCATATGGTTGGGGTGCCCACCTGTTGCCAGACTTCACTACCATCAGTGGCATATGAGAGAGATTGGTGTGGCCTCTACACATCAACCTTCTAGAAATGAAGGCTTTATAAATACCTTTCATTTTTGGGAAGATCGACTCTTAAGCAAAACAATTCTCATTATGTCAGACAACTCTGTTATGGTGACCTATCTCAGAGAGGGGGACACCAAATCACCTGACCCATGTGTTATTTGGCAGTTTTTACATTGGTGCAAAAATCTCCATACCAATGTATAAATTAGATACATTCCTGGCAGACTCAGTGTCTTGGCCGACACTTTATCCAGAAGAGGTCAAGTCCTTCACATGGAATGGTCTCTTCATCAGTCAGTTTTTACTCAGATCTGCACACACCTAGGGTGTCAGATAATCGATCTTTTGCGACAAAGTGAAATCACAAATTGCCCACCTTTGTCTCTCCAATACAGAAGTTATGGAGTTATGGGGTCAGAAATGCAAAATGATGTTGATAAACCCTCTCAGATGGGACAAGTGCTGGTTTACCAATCTACTCAATTTAGTGATAGATCTGCCCAGGAAGATTCCCTAAAGCCCAAATCATCTCGAGCACCATGGTCGCTTCCAGGACTGACCTCTTCTTCATGCTTGGTCAGAATGACAAGATGATTCTAATCACCACTCTCCGATAGGTAAAACCCTGGACCACCAATCTACTTGTCCTATTGATAGTACACCCAGGAAGATTCTGGCCAACCCGAATCTTCTTCAACACCTACTGTCATAAGTGGTCCTTCCCTGCCTGGACTGCCCTCTTCTACATGCTCAGCTCTCACCAAGACAGCCTTTTGAGACAAACAATTTAAACCTTTGATTGTGGAGACGATCTTGAGAGCAAGAAGACCATGCACTCTGAAGGCTTACAAAGGAAATTGGTGTGTCTTCAGGGACTGGTACCATCTCAGTAACATTGCCTCTGTGATTGCCTCAGTCCCTCAACTGGCTGAGTTTTTTCTTTAGCTTTTGAGGAGAAACAGTTGGCTCCAATTACTATCCATGATCTTGGACACATTCCAGCATCATAGTAGATGTGATAAAGGGCATGATAAAGATCTTTCGGATCTTTTAGCCAATTTTGGCTCTCAGTCGACCATTATGGATTATCCCTCACCCTGTTTCCAAATGGAATCAGTTTTTGGTTTTAACATGGCTCACTTTGAGCCTTTAGCCCATACTTTGCTCAAGTTACTATCTTATAGACCATGTTTCCTGATAGCTTTAGTTTCAGCATGCAAGGTAAGCAAGCTACATGCCCATTCTTTTGATCTGAACTATCTTCAGTTCAGATCGGATTGTTCAGTGGTCCTCTTGACACAACCAGACTTTGTAGCCATAAATAGGTAACCGTCTGTCAGTCATCAAAGAATCATCAATCACTCACTCTCTTCCATAGACAGGCCAAGAGCAGCAGCTATGAAAGATCTGTTTGCAAACTCAAACACTATTTGGAATGCACAGAGACAAGTTGTGGCACTTACAAACGCCTCTTCCTCCAGTAAAAGCCAGAAACAGAATATTGCCCCTCAAGCCCTTACTTCGTGGCTGAAATGGGTTATGCGCTTGGCGTACTCTATAAGTTTCATGAGATCAGAGTCATCTTTTGAAGATTACTACTTATGAGATTAGAGCCATCTCTGTGAGCCTCACGTTTAAATGTAACGTTTTGATTTGAGATTAATAGAAGCTGTTGGCTGGCATGCAGCATCAACTTTCTTGAGTTTTTATCTCAGAAATTTAGTGTTGCAGAGGCAAACCTTGAATCTGGTAGGTCTAGTCAGGTAGCAGCATCAATCAGCACAGCCTGTTATCTTTACCAGTAACATTTTTTAGGTAAGATGATATCACTCTTCATCTTCTTAACCGTAGATGAAGGTCATCATGAAGTGACCCTAGGCTGTGTAGCTTATGTAATTAGGAGAACGAATTATCATTCATATGGAGAGTTCAGCTATTCTTCCCTAGAAGGATACACATTGTAGAGGTCAGATGCTCATCATCCCATCCTCCTATAACTTGTTCTCCAAACTAATGTCATTGGTGAACATATTCAAAGGAGAAAGCAAATTTTTAAGTAAATTGTATTTCTTTGAGAATACTTACCCAATCTCATTACTTAAAAACCCTCCAAACCACCCCACCGTGCAACAATCTTCGTTAGGATCTTGCGCAGCTAAAAGCTAGCATCACTAGGGGAGGTAATGGGCAAGAGTTATTGCCCTTTGAGATTTACAGGATAAGACAATTTTTTTCTTTTATTAGGGCTGGATTCACAAGGTAGCAGGCTAATATTCCTAACATAATGTGATTGGGTAAGTATTCTTGGAGAAACATAGTTTACTTAAAAATCTACTTTGCATGTTTTGGAAATCAGTGCGGCATGATGATTGTAATGTCATACCTCAGTTCGTAGTCTCTTTCTCATAATGGTTCAATTTACTTGGTCAGATCACTTTTTTATGCCACCAGTGCAATATCAGAGGGTGCATAACAATTTGCTACTGTACATTTATAACATCTCTGCATCCATACATTGGTCTTAAAACCATTTTACACAGCAACTTGAAAACCATGAAATTTTCTACAGATTATAATGGTCAAAATATACATGACATATTTTCAGTTGATTAAAGCAATTTTAAAGTTTTATTTCACAGTTTTTAACTTTTTTAATCTTAACTTTTTTTTAACATTTGCCCAATTAAAGCAAGACCACTTGGAGTAGACAGCTGAAATATTTATATTTATGCTAATCAGATTGAGACCATTGTAGAAATTTTCTTTAAGCTTTCAAACTTGGATCCTTTTTGGATGATAAAACCCTTGTTTGTACAGTTTACCATAAATCACTTGATACAGACATTAAATTTGCTTTGCATGATTGTATGGTCACCTAAATGACCTGCTTTGATTTTCATGCTGTGATAACTATTCAAGTTTTCTACTTTTTAAAATTATTGACTGTAGTCTCCATTGGTCAAGGAAAACATATCTAGTTGCTTTATAAATGCCCTGTATGTAGTGGTCACCTCTACAATTTGGTCAGTGGTTGCTGTAAATGGTCACAGATATGTACAGTTCCTTTATATAACATTCGGGTAAAATATTAATCCATGCATCTTTTAGGTCTTATGCCCTGAATTTTAAGGAGGAAACTATTTTAAACCTTCAATGTTTATTTTATGTACCTTTTTATACCTGTGCTGTGTAATATAGGACAGTGTAGCTATCACTGTGTTCATTTGTAAACATTTTCATTTTTGGAGAATAACTCTCAAACTGTTTAGGGTGTTTCAGCCAAGCTTGATAACGTTTCAGGCAAGTTGCTCATGGGTGCCTCCTTGGTTTTTAGAATTTTCTGCATTCAGTATTATTGTTACCATATAAATATAATGTAACATAATTGGTACATTACTTGAGTGTGCTTGGTCGCAGCAAACATGGTCATTTTGGGGCTGTAAAAAACTCTCTCAATGAAATTTGGTACACATTATAAACTAGTGGTCCATATTTTCATTATGCTATACACAATTCTGCAGTTGAAATACTTTTGTTGCTTTTATTCATTTGTCTCTCCATCATGTATACATTATCCATGCATTTGTTTCCAGGGTCATGCATCATGTATTGACCCTCAGGCCACCTTCAGGCTCGGAGATGTAAAATATTCATGAGGATCTTGCATCCAGTTTACTGGATTTGTTACTACACTGGAGACCATATTTTTGGCCATATTTTGATCAAATCTGGAAAATGGAGTTATATCATCAAGATTTTGGACTAGTTCAGAAATGCACAAGATATATGCATGTTAATAAGTTGATCTTGTGTCTAATTGGCTGAGATTGTTACCACTCTAGAAGCCATATTTCTGCTCTGATTTATGTCAGACTTGGAATGTGGGCTTGTATCGTCAAGATTTTGGATAGGTTCTGTAATGAGAAAGATTGTGCATATTATGTGTTATGTCTGATTGGCTTTGCCTCTGAACATTTTCAAATTGTGATCAGATTGTGTCTAATTTGCTAGATAAGCTTATATCATCAAAATATCCAGTGGTTTTATTATGAGCAAGGTATGTGCATATTAATGAGGTGATCTTGCATCTGATTGGTTGAACTTCTTACCACTTGAGAGAGAGTATTTTCAAAATTGATTTAAATCAAACTTGTTATGTAGAATAATAATATCAAATGTTGGGGGAGTTTTATTATGACTTATTTATGAGGTGGTATTGCATCTGAGTTTTTTTTTACAACTGTAGATTCTTTTTTATGGGACTTTGATCAGACCTGGTAAATAGGCTTATATCATCAAGAATTCTGTTCACTGTGATATTGAGCAAGATCCGCACATACATTAATGGTGTGATCTTGAATCTGATTAGGTAAATAACCTTATACCATTGGCTTAGATAGGTCTGTAGTAACTAATATCAGCATATATTAATGAGATGACCTTGCAGCTGGTTGACTGAGGTTGTTACCTTTCCCAATCTACAGATAATTATTTCTCATCCAGTTTTGTTAAAACTTCGTAAATAGGTTTATTTTATCTTGGATGAGTTTGATTATGAGCAAGAGACCATGTATATTAGTTATGCTGATATCTTTGGAAAGAATTTTGATCAAACTTTAGCAAAATCAACTCAGTATAAAGCTTGTTACATATTGTACTGATGGTCTTATTCCTTAAACACTATTTGAGCCCACTTAGCGAAACACATAGTGTACTGATGGTTTTATTCCTATTACACTATTTAAGCCTGCTTATCAAATCACATAGTGTGCTGATGATTTTATTCCTTAAACACTATTTAAGCCTGCTTAGCGAAATACATAGTGTACTGATGGTTTTATTCCTTAAACACTATTTAAACCTGATTAGCGAAATACTTAGTGTACTGACGTTTTTATTCCTTAAACACTATTTTAAACCTGCTTAGCAAGATACATAGTGTACTGATGGTTTTATTCCTTAAACACTATTTAAACCTGCTTAGCAATACATAGTGTACTGATGGTTTTATTCCTTAAACACTACTTAAGCCCGCTTAACAAAATGGTCAGCTGTAAATTACATAAGCCATGTGTAAGTATAAGAAGTGCATGAAATGGAAAGTGCTGTTCCAATGGGTACTTTCATAAGTGAATCACTCAGTGTACGTGTCATCTTGTTAAGACTTTGTATCTTTTGTATATCTGTTGGAGTATAGGTTTGCTTTTAATTGAAATGATCTGTCTTTTTTAAGATTTCTGCAATTTTTGTTTTATATTTATACCATATTTTACTGCACAAGTTACAGTTTATACTATATAACAAAGATTGTTCTCATGTGTTGTTAAACCAAAGACATACATGTTTACATAAGTCTTAAATGTTGAGTTTAAAGTTTATTCTTTTGGTTTCTGTAAGATAATCATAACATGTGTCTTACTTTATTCCCCAGGAATATTATTATTATAATCTTTATGTCCATCCATCTTTCCATCCAGTACATCTTTCCATTCAGCTCTTATTAGTACATCTTTCCATTCAATGCACTTATTAGCATGACTTTCATTTTATCATTTATTAGCACATCTTTCCATTTAGTACTTATTAGCATTTCTTTCCATCCACCGTGACATCTTTCCATTCAGCACTTATTAGCACATCTTTACATTCAGCACTTGGGGCCATGAGTGGCTGAGTGGTCTAAAGCGCTCACCGTTACAGATCACTGCCATCTCACCTCTGCCTGCGTGGGTTCAAGTCTCGGATTTGGCCATTGTGGGTATGTGAGAAAGCTTGCCAATAGCTTCTCGTGGGTTGGTGGCTCTTTCTGGGGTTTTCCCTCCACCATTTATACTGGCTGCCATGTATAGCCTATCTTGTACTGAAAAATGGCATTAAACCCTACAACAACAACAACAACAACAACATTATTCAGCACTTATTAGCACATCTTTCCATTCAGTGCACTTATTAGCATATCTTTCAATTAAGCACTTATCAGCTCATCTTTCCACTCAGCACTTATTAGCATTTCTTTCCATCCAACATGTACTAGCACTTCTTTCAATTAACACTTATTAGCACATCTTTCTATTCAGCACTTATTAATACATCTTTCCAGTCTGCACTGATTAACACAACTTGTCCCACAGGTTTTGAAGGATTGTTGTAAAACTTTATCAGTAAGATGCACATATCAACCATGCACATTTACTCAGACATTTTTTGTTAGAGTTGTTTCCCTTTTCATCTTGTAGCAGTGTATGAAATGGTCTCATTAGTTCAGCACCTCCTGCAGTTTTTCATGGATTGTCATGAAGTACATATCAACAAATCACTTTGTTCCTGCAGTGTTTAGCTAAGTTATTGTAGTACCCTCAGCATCAGTGTCCACATAAAAAGTTCACTCTCATTGAGTATCAATCATTCATTCTTCTTAGGTCTCCTAGGCAACAGTTTTGAGTGGGTTTCATGGCACTTGCCCCAAAGGGGATGGGACTGAAGGTGATAAATTGGTACAAACATATATGTTAGCTGTACATTCTTGGTCACGTTTTTGTGATTAGCTCAGGTGTTTTGCACACTGTATAAATCTTGTACCAGAAATCATGAAACTTGGTGAGGAGATATATCTTGATGATTACTACAATTTCATCACATGTAGGTCACTGTGATATATATTTTATGCTACACAGACTTTGATAAAATTAGTTTACATTTATTTATCTGCTCTCCTTTCTGTTCATGTTAGGATCATCAAATTGTAATTTTATGTATTTTAGTACCACACCTTTACCACAAAGGAAGGTCACTGTGAACTATATTTGACATTTTACTGGCTTAGGTTAAGTATTTGAGTTAATAGCTCAGGAACCAATAGAGTTTTGCACATATATATATATATATATATATATATATATATATATATATATATATATATATATACATATACATATATATATATATATATATATACATATATATATTTACTACTATAAGAATGAAATATCTGGGATATAATTTGCGCTTACATAAATGTATACAAAGTAATAGATGTCGCTATGGCTCATCGATTTCTAGATTAATACAAATATTTTCCAGTATCCACAACAAGTTGATATAGGCTGGTTGAGACATAATACATTTAAGGTTTAATTCATGTAGAAACAGCCATGTAGAGTTTTGCAAACACAATGGTTTTTGTGTTTTATTTGTTTGTTTTGTCTGTGTTTTGTATATGCCTTTGAAAAAGACTCATTAAAATGAGTCGAAAGCACTCAGGCTAGTTAGATACTAGTTTTGCACTGTTCGTCATCAGTTTATTGCATTTATCTCAATCAATCCCTGACACACGTGATCCCTTGCTGGATCCAGTGTGCTTGAAAGGGCTGTTATTCGCCATATGATTTGTATTCTTTATATATATATAT
>JAECUM010037344.1:0-32634 GCA_016617855.1 Megalonaias nervosa
TATATAATAAAACTGCATGTCGTTGTGCTATCTCTCTCTCTCTTCATTTGTCTCGCTTCTGTATGTTTTCTATTAATCATATTTGTACAGAACGTCGTCCGAAATATTGCAAACTCCACGATAGCCTATATGTTTTCAATCATTTATAATCAAAAGGAAATTAATTCCCTTGTATCTGGACAAATATTTAATAGTTATAAAAGTAAAAGAGGGGGAATGCAAACGAATCCAGTGCAAGAATTTAACATTGGTAAAGAACTCATATCGGTCGAGGAAGAGGTGTCTCCAGTTAAAAGACGGTGCATAATTAAAAATTACAACATTGAAAGAAAGGAGCCTCGAGCAAGCAAACTGTTTAAACT
This sequence comes from Megalonaias nervosa, assembly GCA_016617855.1. Lineage (NCBI taxonomy): Eukaryota > Metazoa > Mollusca > Bivalvia > Unionida > Unionidae > Megalonaias > Megalonaias nervosa. Next base: position 363 of record JAECUM010037344.1, read on the forward strand.
CTATTACACCGAGTCACAACTTTTCGTGGTAACTTCCATAATCTTCTCGGGTTTATTGAAACCGTACTATTAAATCCGACAGTTTTCCTTGGAACCTGAACTATTACTGTGCTGATTGACGCAGGGCGATAATATTTTTGTATCATGCTTTAAGGAGGAGGAAGATTATGAAGGTGTTGGAACCTGGATGCAGCACTCAGGGGAGAAGAGGTGGTGCGAAAAACAAAGTAACACAGTGGTGTATGCATTATGGCATCTACAATACATCTGCACACCCACTCCTGCCCTGGATGCAGCCGTTTTCTGCACACATCCCAAAAGTTACTAATGTTCTCAGAAAATGGAGGCACTCCACTTACCTTCACCTTCTCTGTCTATATATAAAACATTCTGTAACCTGTAAGATGGTATTATCTGTATTAAATATTAATTTTGCCTAATATTATCAAGCATTGTAGTGCAGAAGCCAGGGACAGCACTTTCCCTCTCTCTCTCTCTCTCTCTCTCTCTCTCTCTCTCTCTCTCTCTCTCTCTATATATATATATATATATATATATATGACAGACAGACAGACAGAGAGACAGAGACAGAGACAGAGACAAAGAGACAGAGAATTGCTAAATACACTTTCCTAACATACAGATATAGTACATGGGTGGCTATAACTGTTGATGGGCTGGGCATGTAGACAAACCCTCTATTTTAAGTAGAATCACGACTTATTTTATTTCCCTAATTATTGCAGAATTAACGGCTTTCATAAGACTTATCTTTTCAACTGTCCATGCTATTTAATATTTTTGCTTCCAATGTCCGCCTTCAAACTTGTTGTTGATGCAAATTTAAAACTTGTAACTGCTCATTCTGTCTATTAAATTTATCCTGACTTATCGAGTATTTTAAACTACATCTTAACTTTCCTTACTACAAAATCCGCTTGATTATAGTGCCATATAATGAACAAAATGTCAAACGTACCATTTGGTTATTTTGTTTGGACGTGGGTCTTTGTAGAGGTAACTCACCAAAAGTAAGAAGTGTACGGTTCTCCGTGGTCTAGTGTGGGTTAAAATTTAACTAAAACAAGTTAACATATCCGTTTCATGTTACAGAGATGCATGCACCTCTGGATAACAGGAAGTATATACGCTTTTGTGACATACTGTGAATATAAGCTGTTGTGACACTTTATATAAGCTGTTGTGACACTATATATAAGCTGTTATGACATACTGTATATATAAGCTGTTGTGACATACTGTATATCCAAGCTCTTTTGACATACTGTGTATATAAGTTGCTTTGACATACTGTGTATATCTGCTGTTGTGACATACTGTATATATAAGCTGTTGTGACATGCTCTCTCTCTCTCTCTCTCTCTCTCTCTCTCTCTCTATATATATATATATATATATATATGTGTGTGTGTGTGTGTGTGTGTGTGTGTGTGTGTGTGTGTGTGTGTGTGTGCGCGCGCGTGTGTGTGTGCTGTTGTGACATACTGTGTATATACTTTGAGGAGACAATGAGCTTTCCAAATCTCTTTTAACACTGTTATCTTCATTTTGCAGTACACGCAGAATATATCCAAAAAATGTGATAACGTATCTGTCTGAAAATCTCCTACAGACATAAGAAATACTCATCTTACTACATGATGTAAGTAAAGAGTCAAGCCACTCTTGTTTAAATTATGCATTTAATTCAATTTATTATAAAATGTAATATCTAAGTGTGATGAATTTACGTTTTTGAATATTGCATCTAACTTGCGCGAATTTACGTCTCTGCTTTCAAAGCGATCGAATAACATATTGGGAGATACGGCGGATTATGCAATGAATGTATCTGCTGTTTACTGCTAGTGATTGACAAATCAAATGTAACCTTATGTTAATAAACATGGTCTCTGTTTTAAAGGTCAGTTAGTGTTGTGATAGACAGAAGCTGGCATCTGTGTATCTCAGTCTTAATATAACATTGACTATATTCTTTATTATTTATGCTTGCACAATTCAGTGATTTATTTACTGAATGATACAATCGAATTTATTTAGTGCGTAAGCACATGAATGTGAAATATGTCTGTTTTACGGGGCACAAAAGTTACAAACAATAACATCCAACACAAAGTAGATTCCCAGCTTTTTAATGTTCACCCAAGCTAGGGCTCAAGACGACTGTCCTTTACACAAAACAGATTGGTAGTTGTACACCAGGGCGATAGTTTATCAAAACTGCAGAATGGAGACATAGTCAGGGTTCATTAACATTATAATTTCTTGCTTTTACAGTGATGACAAATACAGACTCCAAGTCCTATGGGTCAGAATCTTTATCAGTATCAGATGTGTGAACTATGTAGAATTTGTTTCTAACATTACCATATCTGACCGCTTAAAATCCTTTAAAGTAAAACTACCATATACACCCATGTCTCTTGTCTTAATGGTAATCAATATTTATACAATAAATTGGAGGGAAATGTTAAGCATTTATACGACGGCAACAGGCTCCATCATCGAATACTCATTTCAGGCGGAACCCCTGTATCAAGTCAAAAATGGTCGCCTGCAGGTGTCCGACCACCAATAATTTTGCCAAGCTGATCTCACAACAATATTCCATTCTGAATATGATTCTCAACGGTGACATGTTATACCATTTCACACAACAAACGTGACAGCACTTGTCCTGTATATTTACACTTAAACAGCTGATCAGTTGTAACCGGTGTCAAGCGTTCTCTTTCCCGGTGAATCAAAACATAGAGCATATCACACACCGAATTTGCATGTGCACTTCCGCCATACTACCTTCACAACCACAATGAAATACATCTCAAAATAAAGAATGATTATTTCCCAGATACTTCATGGTAACAATCTGTTTTTAGGAATAATTCTCATCGAAAAGCATAGCCAAACAAAACCTCAAAATATACATGAACTACTTAGCTAAAGACTGACGTGGAAGCATTGTATAATCGACTGACCCCTGTCAGGCTGTCATTTTGTGGCAAACTTAAGTCAAACTATTTTATACGTATGCTGTATTCAGAAAATCTGGTTAAATTTGATAGCAGATTAGGAGTTTGGCAGCCATTAGAAAATGTATAGTTTTAGTTTGGGCATTGTAAAGTTTTGGGTCCGAATGCGTTAAAAACCAAAACTATTTGCCATATCTCTTTATTAATTATAGGAATCGTTCAGTAAAAGTTTTTTCTAACATAAACTAATTTCTATCTAAAAATATTTATCTGAAATGGGAAAACATTGATAAGTTCAAACATTTGTCAACATATGCAAGAAATAAACATTTCTAAACAAAACCAACTTAAAGCCGACAAATTTTAGACAAGAAATCGACCAATCAATGATATTTAATGCAACTGGTAGCTTGGATCTGTGCAACCTATAGCGCTTGATCTATCTCTTGTTAAAGCGCGATCACTCATGGCGATTTTCGGGGCAAAAAACAATGTACTTGGTCCAATATGCATACGTGCATACACTGAACACTGAAGATAGACTGGCACGTTCTATATACCACTTTGATTGTGTCAAGTGCCAAGCCAGTTGCTAGGAAAGATAGTAGTACACTCAAATCACCCACTGTTATGGCACCAGCACCTATACCAAAAAATGAAACGTTCTTGGTGTCAATGGCCATACAAGATGGCCATGTTATAGAAACTGTGGAGTGGAACTGTAGGCATTGCCTGCTTCGTAGTATTCAAGTTATCATAGTGAGCGTGATAACGCGTATATCCAATATATAGCTCTTCCATCGTGAATGCTTTCGAATAAAGTTCACCAGCCTAAAGTTTGTTTTGAAATCGAACAATGTTGTGTCGTGGGAAAAATTCCATACAGCTCCACTAAGTTTGACTTTTTTCGATCTCTATTCCTAAACAGCACAATATTGTGCAACTAGTTACTTAACAGTCCTGTAGATTGGAATATAAAGTACGAAATACAAAAAATAGACAATGTACGAAAAAAAAATCATGGATGCATTTTTCTTCACAAAGACTCGCAAAGTTCAGTCAGTTGCGCTCGTCTTATGTTTTGCTTGCTGGATAGGCATTATGGGTGGCTATGAAAAACTATTTTACCCAAAAGTTGTGTTCCTTTACTTCTGTTCCTTTTTCCTAAATGGACTATAATTCCCCTTAGCTACTATGAAGCATAAAGTGAGTAGATTAATCTAGTGTATTACGTCATTATCAAGATATCCACAATTCATTAGACAATGAAATATAAAAATCAAGTTAATCTTTCAGCTATTGATTCATACTCCAAAGCCGCCAAAGGCATTTCCATTGTGACTGGGCAACACCTTCAACGCCTCTGTTTTAATTTCAAATTCATTTGTTTTACGAGCATGCCAGTTTGAGTGGGTTTGAAGAAAGGTCAGCCACTACTTAAATATTGAAAGTGTACGTCCTGATTTCACAGTCAATATTCGTGATTAGAAAAAAGGAAGATTCGGGGTTTATGTTATTTATATATTATTGATAGAACATGTAAGACTAACTAACCTTTGGTGATTACAAACGTTTGCTGAAGCACCTGGTAAAGACTCTGAGACCTCGGAGTTACCCACCCCACCCCACCACCTTCTACATATTCTAGGAATTCATTCAATACTGTAAGCTATTGTTAATTCTTTCACTTTGTTTGATTTCATATTTTAGTGAAATAAATTTACATTTTGGAACATTGAATGCTTGTTGGGTTTTACCATGTCCTGTTACATAGTCTAAGCCCCTAGGACGTAACGAAGGATATTTATGCTGAGGTTCTGTAACAACGTTGTTTAAAGTAACATAATTTCTGCACTAGTAATGCTTTCAAGTGAACATTTAGAACAGTCCTGTTATATGTCTAAGGTTTGTTGTTTGACCCGTTATGAGTTCCTATCTGTTTTACATGAGTGGACGGAAAGCAGTTGATGTATTCTGTTGAAACTCTGATATTACAATGTCTAGCGTGTATGTTCTAATATGTTAGGGCTTCTCGTCTGATATTCTTCATCAGAACACTGGTGGCATGATTACCAATAATTTTATGATTCCGTCTGAAAGTTTTTTTCAGACACATATTTTCCGTATCAGCTGTTGTTTTCCACGGATATATTGCTAAGAGTTGGTCAATCTTCATCGCCAGCGTTAGCACAAAACTGGTGTCATCATTGTGAAACAAAATGTTAAGTTACTGTGTGAAAGACTTTGAATGTCACCTGTCTTCTAAATCTGTCGACGTATTCCACTAAAACTTTGAGATACTGCCAAAAGTTAACAACCTATTACACAAACATACGCAATGTGCCCATGCCTTTGTTAGTAAAAGGCGTTGTCCTAATAACGGTGTTTACGGGTAATACAGTACGTTCCGCGAAATTCTTAATTTTCAGACTACAAAATGGTGGTGCTAAAAGAAATGTTTAAGGAAAAAAAAATATTTTGAAATGAATTAAACGATACTCTGTTTGTATGACTTAACTACCGACAGAAAGATATACAGAGAGATGAATTACAATCTAAACTGCTGCAAACTGACCTCGATATATATATATATATATATATATATATATATATATATATATATATATATATATATATATATATATAATGTTAAACATGCACAATAATGGTTGAATTTGTTGGTAAGTTTTGAACTATTATCGATGTGAACAGTGTAGATAAATGCTATCTACACTATTTTTAGTAGACAGGGAAATATTTCCCGAGTGAAGTGGAAACCTTGCATTGTCATGAGTAACGACTTCACGAGTGATAAAAGAAATTTGTTTCCACTTTACGAGTGACTATAGAAAATGTTTCCGCTTCACAAGTGATAATAGAAAATGTTTCCACTTCACGAGTGAAATAACGTAGATGTTATTTTCGTATTTATTTCTGAAAGCAAAAACCTTCTATTTCCATAGATTTGTTTCTCCATTCTGTGTCAACGCCATTAACGGCTGCATTAAGTACCGGGTACATCAATAAAAAGAAGTCTGAAGTTTACAATAACTTTAGGGCACGACCTTTTACAAATTTAGAATGAACCTAAAATGCTTGAAATTGTGTATTTTGTCAAATTAATGAATGTTTTCGTACTAAAATGAAGATATTTTTATTTTTTTAGTTTTCTTTTAAACATTTCTTGCGCTTATCGATACTGTGAACATTGCTGAGGCGGGGTTATTTAGAAAGATAATGGAACGGTACAACAGACTTAAGAGTGTAACATTATTTAAAAAGTAGATTTTAATGATTGTTAATTTAGGTTTATAATTTTGTTTATTTGTGCGTTCATTAAAGCGGGAAATTTTTCACATTGAGAAGCTTGCAGTCAATTTCGGTAACATACACTGCTCCCAAATTTCGATTGTAATTAATCAATTCCTTATATTTCTATCGTTTTCGGAAATGATTATGATGTGATGAAAGTCAAAGTTGGTACTTAAACAATGCTATTACTATATGTAATCAAGAGTTTTTCTTACAAATGTGTACCGATGGTCGTTAAGTGTAACAGGTATATGAAACTATGGGTGACGCAGAAAATCAAATGGGAACTGGTCATGTAAATTCAATCACTGGCAGTTTGTGCGATTCATGTGGAAAACCAATTATAAAAAGATAATAACTGAAGCCTACATTTGTTGGTTGTGGTACATTTTTATGCATTCTTGACGGCGCCTTCTCAGTGATGACATGCATACTAAAGGGTCAACAGTCTTGACACATTTTAAATTTGTTCATCCAGAGAGGGGGGGGGGGCATAAATATTGAAATACGGCTCTGACTAACACAGATAAGGGCCAATATATTTCTTAAATGATTAAAGACAGTAGTTCCAGAAGTGGTATCACCACTGAGGCAATGAAATGATATCGCCGCTGTCGATATGATTTTTCTCCCACTGATATATTTCAAAAGCTCATTATGAAATATACAGCAAAATTCTGTATCTTTGCTGTTATTGTCACCACCTTTGTAAGCAATGATATTGATACAGTCAGTACAATACATACACACTCGCACACTAAAAACTTTGAGTCCCCTTTTAAAGCTGAAAATAATAAAAACTGGTATCCTCTTTGAAGACAACTCAGTGTAACCTGACTTTGCACACAGGTGTACTTTCTCAATTTAAAGCAAATCGAATTGTAAAGACGTCAAACGAGACTTGTACATGCCTATCGTCTTAGGCAGCAATACTAACAAATGTGTAGATAATGTACATTTTATTTAAGGGTTTTACTTTTGTACAAAATTCTTTCTGGTAATGGCAGCGAATAGCATTCGGCTTGAAACAATCTAAGGTTGGCGTAAATGCATACATTGCCCATTATTCTAGTCAAGATAAGTCACTGCAAAAAGTTCCACTGATATACTTTGTTATTTCCATTTAACGCAATTTCTATGTCTAGTAACTGTCAAATTTAGCCAAACCAACCATAATCTTTGCATACTAAAAGATATCAGAATAATAAATGAACTATAAAAAATAATTCTTCAGAATTATAAATAACGATGAGAGCTTTACAATTATTCAGACAGCAATATCGGTGATACAACCAGTTAGGTTATGAATGATTGGCAATCACATAGAATGGTGGGAAAAATTCTTATCGGATATTTCATTTAATGGAACTAATCGCTGCTACCATATCCACAGTGACTGATGCCAATGCATATAACATCAATACAAGGACTCACAGCACATCAGACGGTAATTCTTGAATGAAATGATGCTTTTTCATGACGAAAACAATATGTCAATATTCCGATTTTCACCAGAGAGGACGATAATTGCTGCTTTAAGCTAGCCTGCCAAAACTTCGTCAAGGAAGTTAGCCAAAGCCATTTTATTTCTTAATTACTGTACTGATCAACAGCACGAAATCTAACGGTATCATATATTCGTGTATTGTCTATATATCCGAGAACGCTTTGCTGCTATGATAAGAGTCGAGGCTGTCAATTATCACAGAAAACAGTCCTTTAATTCATCATACGGCAGGCAGTGAGAAAACACGGAATACGATTTCAAGCAAGCTTTTAAAGGTCTACACATCTCTGAATCCGCTTTCCAGCCAAAAACGTCAGAAGTGTGTGTGTGTGTGTGTGTGTGTGTGTGTGTGTGTGTGTGTGTGTGTGTGCTTTAATTCAACGCGCTAAAGCACGCTATCGGAAAGAAAGAAAGAAATAGACTACTGAAAGTAAATTACATTGATAGGAAGCATTCAAGGAATGATCTATGAATAAAAACTCAGTACAGGATGACACTGGTCATACAAATGCCAATATTGTGTACCATACAAATTTCACAGCAAATGGTTTATTTGTATTCAAACCTATAATTCATTTTTTTGTGTTGCAAATAAATTTTTCATTGTTAACCTAAAATAGTGTTATTATAGAGTGAGTATGTATGTATGCATGCATGCATGCATGTATGTATGTATGTATGTATGTATGTATGTATGTATGTATGTGCTGATGGATGAATAACAAGAAAGAGAAAATCAGTAAGTGGCATAATGTAAGAAGATAAGACGAGAAACGGTTCGTCTTGGTAATGCATTGCTTGTCATAAAAAAGTCATTGTGTAGTCTACTTTTTGTGTCAAGTTTTTGAAAGTTGAATGAAACATCTGCAAAGTATGCACATACGATGGTAGTATATAATTACTATGCACAATAGAATGCAATAGTAATTTATGCATATGGAAATGCAGTCTGGTACCAGACTGCTTAGAATTTGGTAACCCAGCTTAAAATTAGTACATCATATCGTCTCTGGCTACGTGGTGGTCGTTTGGTTTGGTTAAAGTTATCTTGAGGATGGTCGAAATATAACAATTTAATTAATTACATAAAGAAAATGAAATTGAACATGACATTTGAACGGTACACTTTCTCGTAGGAATAAAATTACCAAATATATAAGAAACGCAATTAGCCGTTCTGTTAAACCAATAAAGCAAATTTCATCATGAAATTCATCATGAAATCTTGTGAAGGATCGAATTCAAATTGCCTAGCAGCCTGCATAACCTGGTTGCTTCCAGACCTTTCGAAGTCAACAGGTCAGAGTCGCCTTACACTCTCTCTCTCTCTCTCTCTCTCTCTCTCTCTCTCTGGGGTCATCAAATATAACTTGGTTGTTTGCTCTATTTCCTCACTGTATGACGCTTATATGGAGCAATTTCCTTTTAAAATAAATACATAAGCAACATGAATATTTGTCAGCTTTTTCTCAGCCGGGGTTTGAACCGGTGACCTACCGCATTCGAGGCGGACGTTCTTACCACATAGGCCACCGAGCGTTCCTAACCAGAATGCAGCTTCGCAACAATTTTTACTATCGGGTTGAGTCACCCTTAAGTGACTTCTGAATGCAATTATTTGAAAAGAAAATATGAAGTCAGTGAAATTTACTACGTTCAGCGAAAGCCATTTTCTGATATTTTGGAAGACCTTAATGAGCAGTCTCCTGATAGAATTATCAATCATTTCATTCTTCCAACTCACTCTACAATCTCTCCAACTCACTCTAGCATTACTCCAGCTCACCCTGCAATCGGTCCAATTCATCTAATTTTAACGATTTTGGCGTGCCATATAAATGGATTGACTGTTCATATCGATCGAAAACATGTGACATGTAGCTGTAAGCAAGGAATGGTGGCATCTGGATATAAGGAAATGAATGTCCGACTCGATTAGTTGTTTTCAAACAAAGTCAGGATGACATACACTTTAAACGGAGCTATCTTTTAGTTTGTTAACCTCACTCTCTCTTACATAAACACGCACACACACACGCACGCACACACACACACTTTGTAGACGTGGTAATATTAAAAGATTTAGTGTACTTAAAAGCGAAATAATTTTTCTTGTGCTTCAACTTAGATTGAACAAAGCAAAATTTCCACTGCCCCATGCCCTCAGTGGTTGACATTGGGATGACATACCTTAGAGTTCTAATTTCATACATTTAGATATGTATAGAGAAATGATTTACCTCTTCGAATCACATACTAAGATGAGAGCCATTTTCCAAGGTGGTAATTTCTGTTGGTTGGTTGGTTGGTGGACTCTATTTTTAACACTTAAATGAAGTTCATCGAACAGCTTATTCAGAAATATTAACAGCTGATCGTGTTCATATGAAGGTTTTTTGTGGGGGTTTTTTTTTACCTGTGAAATTACCTATTTTAGACTTATAAAAATGGTACTAGCAGCTGCCTCGCTAGGCGCTCAGCATTGAGAAGTTAGTGTTAGGACTGGTCGGCCTGGTGTCAGGATAATGTGACTGGGTGGAACATGATGCTGCATGTCTGCGGCAAGATGCCCCAGTGCTAGACATCACCATAAACTGCCACACTGCAGGCATCGTAGTGATATGACTGAGCAATTTTTAAAGCTACGTTAATAATCCAAAACACACACACACACACACAGACACACACACAGACACACACACACACACACACACACACACACACACACACACACACACACACACACACACAGACACTACCTATTACATGAAAAACTGATTGTGACTTGGTCGCCCAAGACTATATAAACATAGTGTAAGTACCGACAGCTAGTCAGACATCGCACGTCCGCTATGTATAGACGCCGCAGTTGTTCTGATATAATCGTTAGATATGTTGCTACGTTATTTATGTCTAACTACAGTTTCACTCATACTACGCTAAATGATATTAATATTAACAAAATTAGAAATTATATTGACTGCTTTACGTGGTTCTTGGGAAAGCCACCTCTTCTGAACACATTCTAAGTATTGCGGACCGTGTAACACCGATAAAATGCGGACTAAATCAAGCGATTGTGTTGTCATTTCAGTATGCTTTATGTTGGATCTGCAACTCATCCATCGAAGCAATAAAACAGCTGAGCTTCAGATATCTCGGCTTCAGGAAACACGCATACAGCAGCGCTCTCACAATGTGGAAATTATTCTGTCAAAGACTTTACAAATGCATGAACATGTGTTACAATTTTGAGAGGACAACATCGATATATGTGGATGAATGAAACGATAACCTTAAAGGATGATACTTTAAGACACATGGATAACTGTTTCTCACCCATGCAACAGAGAAATCTTGCTGATTTACTAACTTCTCTCAGTTTGGTTGTCTCCGCGCAATTGTATTAGGCATGGTGTCCACGTGCTAGGAATTACTTTTGAAAAGAAGAAATCCTTGATGTTTTCTACTGTGCCTGACGGAGTTGTTATAAAATCAAACATATATATCAAAAAGAACTTCACTCATAAAGCATCTTTAGGTCTCTCAAACTCTTGATAACACACCATACAAAACATTCTGAGAGAGACATATACACACACGCACACGGAGTCGAGCTATTTGGCAGAGCTCATAAATGAAAGCATATCATATAACCCCAAACAGCAAAGACCATCTGTGCAGTTCACGTGACTAAACTGTTTGAATCCTGGCTGTTAGGCCCTAGCACACAATCAACTTTATTAAGCATTTCATGGTTTAAAAATATGTTGCACTTTGGAGTAAGGGGAAGGGGGTAAAGAATATAGAAACATCAGGGGGTGATATCTCGTTGTAGCAAGATAGTGTACTAAAATTAGAATATTACAAGTTTAATGAGAGACAGACGAAGACAAGGACAGGGGAGGATGTAAGAAATGTAAGCAATGATAAACCAAGATTGTACGCTAATCCCATGTTTCAAGATAGGTGCCTTGATCTACAAATGTAAGACGAACAATACGCCCCAGTTATTTGTGTAACTTGACCATGCATTCTACCTTTCCCTTAAAACCGATGTGGATGCACCTGTGCCAAATGAGTAATGGAATTGTACGGGTAGCAGTTGGGGCAAGAAAGCGAAGTACCTTAATTGAAAAAAGGCCGTGAAAACAAACTTGCCCAAGTTGACTTCTAAACATATCACATAAACTCAAGCGTTAGAAAATAGTTATGCTAAAAACTAACAGAAAACACTGTTCCAGATACACAGGCTATGTTTATCACCGGCTACAAAAAAATTGAAATTCTCGCAAGAGCTACCGCAAAGCCAGCAACAACCAGAAATGTGTTATGTCAGACCTGCGTTCTTCAAACTTTGTCAAACACCTTCAATCCGCCCCAACTAAATCAAACACGATGCAGTTGCAGCTGAAAACTCAGATCAGAATGGTTTATTCACCAGTCCACACGCTATTCATGGGCGCCCACACATAGAGCACTTCCCTTCACACCCCCCCTTTTCACCTCTAAACATGTTTTGGCGTACGCCAGTAAAACTTAAAAAGCTGACCACTGCATGTTTGCCCCCACCAAAAAAAAAAAAATTATGCGGGCGCCCCCTGACGCTATTCTAGAAGATATCCATCATTACACTAGTAATAGCCAACACTTGCCTTATATTCAGGACTATAAATATAAATTTCCAAGAAAATCATGAATTAGAAATCTCCACACCGTCATTATATACTTCGTTAGAGCTGTGTATCCAGTAGTGTATCGTACAATTGTCTACTATATCCCTTTCCAAATTAGAACTGATGAAAGTTAGAATTTATCCGTATAAAGATATTAATTGTTTCTTGTTATTTTTATGTGGCATCTACCGATTAAATGTGATAATACAGTAATAATATCAAATGTTTTTATGTTTCTGTTTTCTCATGCGAAGAACTTGTGTACTTTGGGTCGACAGGTCGCCCCTCTGCCCTCATTAACATATTAGTATTATGCTCGGTGGAGCAGCAGAGAGGTTGAACAGACCATTTTTGTAGAGACTTTTATTTTATAAATAAAAGGTTCCTGCGAGTGCTGAAAAAAAGATCTTTATTCCATAAATAAAGGGTTCCCACGAAACCGAAGAAATAACGATTTTACGCGTTGGTCACTAGGTATCGGTTGTTCAACCTCTCTGCTGCTGTAAATTAAACGGCCATTATAAATAACATCAATAATGATTAAAGAACCACACTCAGCTAGATTAGCTCGAGAGTGACTAGAGGCGATCAAAAAATATTTACCCGTCCGTGATTTAGTCAAACAACAACTACAATCTCGTCAGGAATCTCAAGTGGAATTTGCAGAAGGTACAGAACAATTATTTAAACCGATTGTCGAACCAACAAAGAAAATCGTTACGGCAACTGAGGCAGCACAGCGAGCTCTTGAAACATTACCTGTTGATATTGCTGGTCGAATTCAAGCAGCTCAACCACCACCACTACTGCCACCACTAACACCTAAACCAAGAGTTAAGATAATAGATAAATTTACTCCTGAAGGTATCGATCTTATCCGGGACTCCAAAAGATTAATTGATATTGCCGCGTTTGGATTTCATGAAAGAAAAAAATATGTAAAACCAGAATATGTTAAATCTCTAAAACGTGGTGATTGGATCAGGGATGTATATCGCGTCGCTACTAATACTTCGGAACTCAGATCTGAAGAAGATAATATTAAATTTGATAGATTTGACAATGCTGTATATGGACATATAGAAAAAAGAATTAAACTATTACCATCACCACTACCATCACCACAAGAATCACCACTACTATCACCACAAGAAACACCACTAGCATCACCACAACAACAACGAAAACGACTACCACTAGAGCTACAAGAAAAAGAACAACAACGACAAGAAATAATGAAACGATTGGAATCATCACAAGAACAACGAAAACAACCGCTCAAAAAAACAAAGAGCAGCGACCAACAGAAACCGAGCAAAAAGGAAGAGGAGGAAGAAGAATATTGGCCGTCAGACGCCTCTTCTAGTAGCTCAACTGGAAGTGGTTTAGGAAGTGGCCTTATTACTTGTCCCAATAACGTTCTTGCTGATGTTGATCGATTAGAAATTCTCATTGGGGGAAAACGAGCTGGCAATAATTCCCCAGAAATCATCAATGAAGCAGCTGATATTTGTAAACGATTATTTATGGGTGGTGTTATGGATATTAACGTGTATCGGTCCCTTATTAATGAAATTAGTGACGATTATTACAGTGACTAGGTCACTGGACTAAGTATGTAATTAGTGATAAAATCGATTAATAATAATATGATCGTACATACTCATAGACCAACCATGGTCAGGGTGATAAACTCACGATTACCGGTATACAAAACGACCTACGGAGATGGACTAGGCGATGTTGTTCAGGGTCTATTTGGGAGGATAGCCCCAAAAACAATACCTATCGCAAAGCAATTAGGAATGAAAGCCATCGACGTTGTTCGTGAAAAGGCTATCGGCGCTGTTGGTGATGTTGCTAGCAAAGCGTTTTCAGCGATCAAAGATAGACTAGCGAGATTAATACGCAGACAGCCAGCGGTCCGACCTCAGTTAAAATTACCCAGCACTGAAGTGATGCCAGCGAGTGTTAGTAAAATAATTAATCAAGCCGCTAATCAGAAACTAGCTGAATTAGCTGGTGTACCAATGTCAGAAAAAGAAAAAAATATAACTGTTAGTTTGATAGCAGGAAGTGGTCTCACTTCCCGAAGTGGTCTTCGTGTTAGACGGTGACCATAATAATAAATAATGTTTAAGCGAATATCCGATCCCGCGTTTGACATGGACGCACCGATTTTAAAGGATGAATCTGTGCCCGATTATCAATATTATTCTTATGACGCACGAGAACCAAATCAGCGTGGACGAATTGAACTACAGGTTCACGATACAAGCAGATACTTCTTACCCGCTGAGGCATTCATTGAAGTAGAAGGTAGAATTTTACAAGACGATGGTACAGCTGTTGCAATCGGAAATAGACCTGGTTTTGTTAATTATGGCATTATGGCGTTATTTAAAGGTGCAGCATATATGATTGATGGACGAGAGATTGAGATCTGTCATGAAAACGTCGGCGTTGCCACGACGATACTTGGTCTTGCGCGATATAGTGATGATTACTCGAGATCAGCTGGTCCATCAATGATGTTCGCAAAGATACAACTGATCATCCAGAAACCATCAGTGTAACTATGGGTGATGTAAGAACTGCAGGAGGAGCTGCTGATGCTCCCGCGGTTATAGCCATGAACGAAAATTTTAACTTAGGATTCGCATCACGTCGAGCAATGTTAAATGATGAAGAAGAATTTTCATGTGTGATTCCATTATCACATATTTTTGGGTTTTGCAGAAATGTTAGGAAGGTTATATTTGGCGCTAAACACTCAGTTGTACTCGTGTGAAAAGCCACCGACGATGATGCAATCTGGCGACGTGATGCAGATGGTGCGTGTATAGTAAGACTAACAAAACTTTCGTTGTGGATGCCAGTAATGACCCCAACAATACCTGAAGAAGAACGTTTAATCTCTTTTATGAGTCAAGGTGGTAAATCAGCGCTGTCATGGTTGACGATGATCACAGATAGTATTTCAAGTGAAGTTGTTGGTTTATTTACGTGGCAGATAGCATCACAGCAGCGTATTTCTGCACCGCGACATATATTTATCGCATTTCAGGAAAATGCACGAGAAAACACACAAACACGAAATCCGATGCTATTTGACACGCTTGGAGTTAGTGAAGTTTCTTTAAGGATAAATGGGCATCAAGAACCGGCTGAGGATATACTACTGAGTTTTGATCACAATCATGTATCACGTGCTTACCATCGATTAATGACATTCATGGGGCGTGATCAGAACATTGATTCTGGTTTACAGATATCTCAGTGTGATTTTACAACACTGTATCCAATATATTACTTTTCACTAGAACACTTGGATTTATTCAGGCAATCTGTCGTTGATATACACTTTCGAGCTCGTGTAGCACGGTCACCACCAAGAATAGCCGGTCCACCAGTTGTTCCTGGTGATTACAGAGCAGTTGCTGTTATACGTAGCGATAAATCGATGTTGCTTGAAGGTGTTGGTGGACGAATGAGAGTTATTGATGCACCCGTAGAGAACATGTAATTAGATCGCTCGTAATAATTATAAATGTTACATCTAGTTAACGTCAGTCTGACTCCGAATAAACTATCATTGTCAGAACGCCAGCATAATCAGTTCAATAAAGCAAAAACATTAAACAAAGTATAAAACTTGATCTTTCCGCGAGTGTCATTAAAGAAATCACTAAAACGGGTGGTATATTCCCACTTCTTGCCGCGTTACCAGCAATAATAGCCGCTGCAGCCACAGCTGTTGCAAAAGCAGCTGCATTAGGCGCTGTTGGAACCGCTGCTGGAATGGCGTTAAATAAAGCGACTGGTCAAGAAATTATTCACGCAGAAAATTTTAAAAAAGATCAAAACAATCGGGAAAACGTCTAAGAGCACCAAATGTTCCACATCCGGGCCGTCTAAGATTACCGGGCCGGGCATACAGTCGCGGTCTAAGACTTCCGGGGACCCAGTACGGAAGCGGTCTAAGGCTACCTTGGTGACTTCATCGCAAATTCTGCCTATGTCCAATTTTGATCTACTTAACGCCGCTGAGCAAATGGGGATAAAAAACGTTAGAGGCGTTTTCATGCGCGATCAATTACCTACCGACGCGATGCGACATGAAACCGGTATTATTAATCTCGATAAAAACTCTGGTCCAGGTACTCACTGGGTTGCGTACGCAATTGATCCACGCGGGGTTATTTATTTTGGTTCGTATGGGTTAGCTCCACCAAAGGAGTTTTTAAAATACACCGCTCAGAAGTCTAAAATCTGGTATTCAACATTACCAACACAAGCGATAACGGATCCGCCGATATGCGGTCGAGAAGCACTTAATGTACTAGATGCTATATCGAGATCAACAAAATCACCTCATAAAGTCGTGCATGAATATACCACGTTGTCACACTTAAACAGACATTAATATATAATGGTAGATATCTATGGAAGATCCCCGAGCAAAATTCAGCAGCAGGTCGATTTATCTAAATACGCAACTCTTGATCAGCTCAGAAATGAAATCGATGATTTATTAAATATCACAAGTGTAGATCAAAATGAAGTTGTCGTTTTTCAGGATAAACAAGGACGATTAAAAACGAGCAATATACAACTACCGGATGTTCTTATACGAATTCCCACCGCGGTTACTAATAATATCGTTATTTTTTTTTGATCAAGGAAAAATACAAGATTCCGGTAAATCGGTTAACGATTTTGTTCAGCGAGCCGGCGATTCATTCACCGGTAACATTATTATGGACCAAAATAAAATTATAGACCTCGGAACTCCGGCCGCAGATACAGATGCAGCAACAAACAAATACGTCGACGATAGCAACATTAAAATCGCTAGAGATCAAGTAACGATCAACAATGAAATGGCCACATTTAATACTAATTTTAATAGTCACGTACAATTATTTTTAAATTTTCGTAGGAACATAAATAAAACCATTAGCGATTTTTTTGGAACTCCACCAACTGTTAATGTTAAACTTAACGATATTAACGTGAAACTCAACGATATTGTCAGTGGAATTCCTAGTATCGTCGAAAAAACTAATTTGATAAAAATCCCCCACAGTCAGATCGTTAATATCGTATACACAGTAGCATCGGGATCAACAACATGGACAGAGCAAAATAAAACACTCGAACACACCGCAGAAGTAACGGGGTTATACAGGTTATCACTGTACAGCTCGGTAACAATTGGTGCGGGCACTTCATCAACACCAAACGTATATCGTGGTCCATTGCTGGTGATGCTAACCAAGAACATCAAAGAAACATTCACGTTGCTGTCAACGGAAAAACCCCCGATACATTACCGGTGGTGTCTGGAATTCCTAGCTGAAGCTTAACATATATTATAATGACAGATTCACTTATCGGCGTTCAGCGTCACAGATACGCTTAAGTATGTGAGTGTCAGACTAAACTAAAAAATATCATCGACGATTATACGATAAAAGTAAAAAAATATCGTAGGCATATTGTTATCATTGATATAGTTGTTTACTCGGTTTCCGCTGTTGTTGCTGGAACGGGGTTATTGTTATCAACAATAACAATGACAGCAACTGCCGTTGTAACAATTGTCGTTTCAACAGCAACAACATGCGCGGGTATTCTTAATATTATCGCTAAAAAAATATCTACGTGTACAGATGATAAATTACGCGATTACGTAACAAAACTACACGCAGCAACAACATCCTATTCTAAACTATCATCGTATCTTTCTGAGTATCTCAGCGATGGCAAAATATCCGATGAGGAATTCGCGATGATTATGAAAACCTACGATGAAGCGTTCCTTGACAGTAGTGATTCTAGTGATATAACTAAAGGTTGAGTTGCGTTCTATTAAATAACGAAGTATTTTAAATAATGTCGTTGGAACTATTGCAGAAGATCGTCACTAATACGGTGCCGTCAAAAACCACGATGATATCATTAAGTTCGACCAATCCCGAATTTAGCGTTAACTTTCCCACGGCAATTTCAGCGGGTGAAATAGCGCTAGCGCAATTACGGGTTTATCATAGTTGGCCAAATATCAGGTCAACGTCGTTTGGTGGAAACCCACCCAATAATTCACTGGTATTCGCGAATAAGAATAAGCCCGATGGAACTCCCGATTGGCATGTTGTTGGAATCCCAACGGGCAGTTATCAAATAGAACAGATTAATGATGAGTTCCAACGTGAATTAAATCCATTACAGGAAAGGAATCTAAAATAGCAATCACTGTTCACGAACCGACATTATCAGCGGCGATTGAAATAAACTCCATTGATTATGCCGTAGATATTTATCAAAGTTCCATCAGATCGGTGTTAGGATGGCCCGATGTTGCTCCCGTTTATCAAGGACCACCAGAACCAACTAAAAATGAATTCCTCACAACGGAAAAAAAATTCATTAAAGATCCAGAATATCGAAATAAATATCCATGGAGCCGTATAAGATTTGAATCAGATCCAAGCAGCATCCCTAAGACATATAGATCAGCATTTAGTGTCATCATCGTAGACGCCGCGACGCAAACCATTAGAGATATTGTTGATGAGAAATTTTTTAAAACGTTTTTTGATGTTCTTAAGCCTGAATACGATAAAGCGCTTAATGATTTAAGGAATTTATTTATTTCATCATCACAGCATTATAACGATGATGTAAAAAAATCAGATAATAGAGTCAATAAAACATTTAAACGAAATATTATTCGATTTGTACATTGCTAATCGAAGTATTATAAACGTCGCGATTACAGTCGGAAATAGTTACACAGATGAAGAATTTAAGCAATTATTTCTTGATCATTATAAAATAACAGAAAAAGATACACAAATGTTTATTATACCGGATTTAAATAACGCAGAAATGAAAAAACAACTCAACGATGTCATTGATGAATATTTCCCTAAAGTAATTGCAGCGTGGAGAAAAATATCCCCACCGGCGGTTGTTCTTAAACACAATAATAATCCATACGGTGGAGGCCGTCACATCTCGCCTCAGATTGTTAATATAACATCCACGATCGCGGTTAATTTAGTATGCGATGTAATTAATGACAGTTATCAAGTAGATACTTCAAAAAGTGGCGCTGCCCAGCAAGGATATATACTATATTCATTTAGCCCTCAAGTGCCTCCCGGGTATTTAATTATATCTGAACCGATTAACCCCGTTTATCTACGTGTACATAATCCGCTATTATCGCGGGTACATTTTAAACTTACCGATCAGCAAGGACGTATTTTGGATTTACAAGGTGAAACATTAAATTTAAACCTTTATGTGCGTTCATAGCAAATTTTATCACAATGCGTCATTAAAGAACCAAAAAAAAAAATATTTTTTTTTACTGGTGCAAATTATAACCTCACCATGGATTCGCATTAACCCCGTTTTCACAGTGTTCTCTTAATTGCCTCACGCTAAGGTTCACGATCTTTTTCTGTTCGTATTCATGAGATAGTTCTGATTTAATCTTATCAATGGCGTTTGAGAGAGGCACAAACAACTTTACCTGATTATCTGTAACTGATGCTAGCGACTGTAACATCGCCATCTGGATGAACTTCATGAATTTGTAATCAGATGGTAGTGTGTACCGATTCTCTAATTTTCGTTGTTCTAGCGACTCAAAGTCGGACATAATTTTTTCCTGATTAAGATTATCGGATATATTCACACCGTTATGTTGTAATATTCTAATCGCAGAAATAATGACATTAATATTTTCAGAGTTCATTATATTCATTATGTTTGTTTAATACAAAAATTTACGATGAAATTGTTCAAATTTCTCGATTTTGATGGGGTGTTTGCACAATTAAAACGGTGAATTTTATTCAAATTTCTCACTCCACTCGGGTAAAACCCCCAGCATAATTAATGATTTGTTATGGAATTTATCGGATTTGTCGGATTTATTCTGTTTTATACCGAATTTATTTTGTTTTATATAAAATAAAATTATTTACGTTTATTGATTTTATCGTGTAAATACACCATAAATTCATGAAATTGTTCAAATTTCTCGATTTTGATGGGGTGTTTGCACGATTAAAACGGTGAATTTTATTCAGATTTCTTAATCGCTTCGGGTAAAACCCCCAGCATAATCAACGATTTGTTATGGAATTTATCGAATTTATTCTGTTTTATAACGAATTTATTTTGTTTTATATAAAATAAAATTATTTACGTTTATTGATTTTATCGTGTAAATACACCATAAATTCATGAAATTGTTCAAATTTCTTAATAAAATCGTGAAAACACCCCATCAAAATTGGTGAATTTTGTTCAAATTTCTCATTCCACTCGGGTAAAACCCCCAGCATAATCAACGATTTGTTATGGAATTTATCGGATTTATCGAATTTATTTTGTTTTATATAAAATAAAATTATTTACGTTTATTGATTTTATCGTGAAAATACACCATAAATTCATGAAATTGTTCAAATTTCTCGATTTTGATGGGGTGTTTTCACGATAAAATCAATGAATTTTGTTCAAATTTCTCACTCCACTCGGGTAAAACCCCCAGCAAAATTAACGATTTGTTATGGAATTTATCGGATTTATCGAATTTATTCTGTTTTATAACGAATTTATTTTGTTTTATATAAAATAAAATTATTTACGTTTATTGATTTTATCGTGTAAATACACCATAAATTCATGAAATTGTTCAAATTTCTCGATTTTGATGGGGTGTTTTCACGATAAAATCAATGAATTTTGTTCAAATTTCTCACTCCACTCGGGTAAAACCCCCAGCATAATCAACGATTTATTATTAAGAATGTGGACTAACATATTGGAACCTGATTTTTTGTCCAAATCTCTTGGAAAATGCGGATCTGTATATTTCATCTGCCACGTATTTTACTGAAGGTGATGTTATGTTAAAGTATTTACCAGCAGAATTCATAGAATTAAACACAATTTCTTCACCGGTTTCCGCATTTATGGCCTTAACGGCTCTCTTTCCGAATAATTTACACCTTCCTGTATTTCCGCGTGCAGAATTTTTACTCTGCGTAATAGCCTGTAGATTATCAAGCGAGTTATTTTGGGGATTTCCATCAGTGTGATCTATTACGAGTTTATCTTTGATGATTCCATTAAAGCATTCGTAGATGAATCTGTGTGAGAAATAATTTTATTTCCGTTGGCATTAAATATAAGATAACCGAATTTATTAACGCTACCTACTGGTTTCTTAAATCTACAGTGCCTAATTACACCATCGCGAGATGCTTCGTAATTAACGATTGTTGGATGCGCCACAAATTCGTTTTGCTTCATTTATATACTAATATCATTTGTTTAAATCATTATTTTGAGAATCTAGTGAGATAATCCTCTTCGGATTTTATATAGGAGATTCAGTATTTTTTTTATCGTAATACCGTTTTAATTCTCTGTATTTTTTACCGCCACATTGCGCGCACAATTGAGTTTTTCCTTTGACCCCAAAATCGCACCGTATACAGGGCCTTGGTCCGAAACTACCGTGTCTAACGCGTTGCATATGGTAGCCGCAGAATTTATTTACGCACGCGCTGTTACACAGAAAGGTATATCCAATCATTAACCAGGCACATCGATTCTTTGTTTGAATCATATACAAAAAGATTAAATTTTAATTAAATACATATTTTATCTTAATTATAATGCAGGAATTATCTGCTATTGAAACCTCCGCTGGTAGATTTGACCTTGACAGACTACACAAATTTAGTTCTTCTATGCAGGATCTAGCTTTAACGAATAAAGACATAACGAAACGTATTCATGAGGCCAAAAGGGAATTTCGCGACGATGGTGTGGCTCATGTGTGGTCGACATTCAGGATTAAAAACACCGTTAATGTAATAAATGACAAACGAGGAAAAATGATTATCGACTACCTTGTTCAGAATTATTTTATTTTAATAAAATTTATCGTAAAGACAGACGATGGCACCTGGATTATTCGTGACAAACGCGATTCCGTCCATAGGTCAAGAGATAATATTGTTCTTAGTAGAAACTCTAAGCCGGGTCTACTGACTGGAATTGATAAACTGTACTACGAGCGATCATATCCCGTAACTGCGGTTGTATGCGCGGTATACCCGTTAAATGATAAACCTGACCCTGGGGATCTTAAACCTATGAAATTATCATCACTGACTTCGTCAAGAATAAATTGCGTAGCTGAACGGGTTATAGAACACTTCACAAATGCGATACGTGGAAACGGTTTAACGGATTTAAGAAGCAAAAAAATAAACACCTGGGCGGAAACGGTTAAAGATACCGGAGCGTCTATCAGCGACGTTGCTGAGCTAGAAAAGAGATTAAAATTTCCGATAATGGTAAAGACGTTAACGGGGGAAATTTTTTACAGACCAAAATATAAATCAAGAGGAGCTTCCATAGATATTATTGACCATAACGCACACGCGTGGACCGTGGCGGTAACAATATTTCCCCGAGATAGAACGGTTAAATTTTATAGCGGTCATGTATTTGATGCTATCAAAAATATCGGTAAGAGTGACCCCGTGTGTGTTTGGTTATTTCAGAGTTCGGAATATGATCATTACGATCAGTTTGTACGATCTAATGGTGATATTTATCGTACAGAATCTCTCCATGGGGAAATGAAAGATCTCGCACAGCGCCTTGAATCCGATAAAGTTGAACAATTACTTAATAATTGTTTTACCGTTCCATCAATCGCCGCTCACTACGCTCAGAAGAAAAATTTATGGAAACCAACACGATTAGAATTTCTCGAAGATGTCCAAAAAGGTTGTATCGAATACGGACACGGCGGGTTGTGGAACACTAAATACGATCACAATGACGTTATCTCGGTTGATATGGTAGCTTGTTATCCGGGAAGTTTTCTTGGATACGGAGAGTGTTCTGAGTATTCTGACATCCCACACACGAGATGACCAGAGTGGCGATAAACGGACCCCTTCCTATGGAAGGACAGGAAGAACTAACCGGATTTGCCCACATAGAGTCGTTTGAGTTTTACGAGAATCTCCATACGATTGTTTACGCGTGGTTTGGGAAACATTTTTCAGAGCGATGTTGGGCTCCAATAGTACTATTACGATATATGCTCAACGTGGGAATTTTGATGTCGTTGCGCGTAAGTGAAGCGATTATATCATACCACGCGCAGCATCAGATCTGGTTACCGGAATCAGATATATTTAATGAAGGGGATTTTTCCGATTCCGATATTTTTAACGAGTTCAGAAAAGCGCGCAATGAGAAATTCGCAAAAGATCTCAGCAGAAAAATAATCGGTAAATTTACGCAGGGAGGATCGGATGATCATAAACGGGCTTGCACAAGATTAATCATGGACGATGCTGAAATTAATTTTATAATCGCCGATACAAATGAGAAAAACACGTTTATAGGTCGCAGTAATGCCTATTTATCAGACGGAACAAAATTAGGTACAATTGTGAGCTATACTGATGGCAAGTCACCGCAGTTTACTCATTTAAGATCTTCGATGTTAGCGTATGTTTCAATAAATTTATTATCTATGATAAACAGATTTCCTTCGTTCGCGGTCAGAGTCGCGACGGATTCATTTTACATAAACAAAAAACACGCGGATTTGTTGAAACAATTACGTATTAACAATAACGCATCGTGGGGCGAATGGTGAATAAAACACGAGGATATAATCAGTTATTGTGAATCCGCCGATGTTGAAATTGTGGAACAGTATTACAAAAATAATCAATTATCAACGATGTAATTAGCACCGTCTGTATGCGATCCTATAGTCAGAAATAAACCCGTTTATCTTAATGGGTGGGGTGGTTCGGGTAAAACGACACGCGCGATTAAATTATTTAATAATTGTTCTGATGTGATCGTCTTGACACCGACGCATAAACTCGCCAGAGAAATAAAACAACGAGGGGTAAACTCGTGTACATATCATAGTTTTTTTAGATGGTGCGGAGACGCATGGACTCCATCGCGGATGGGTGAAAAACGTATTCCTAAAATTATTATCTGGGACGAAATATGCACAGTGCCTCTGGAGGTATTAAAAATGTTTCTCGCGTGGCTGTTATTGAGGAATACCTCAATAATAATGTGTGGCGATCATGGTCAACCGCCACCCTTTGTTGGTCAATCTCCACATGAATGGCTAAAGAATAACGTAGATTATTACGAGGAAATACACGATGATTATAGAGCTATCGATGAATCACTAAGGGAGTTTAAAAAATTAATTCGACTACAGCCAGATAAAATACAGTGCGAAATAATGCGTAAAGTAATTCCAGAAACTTGCACGGATGATTTTGGGGCTTCACGGAGACCTTCTGATCTGATAGTTGCGAGCAGAAAAATAGTTCGCGATACACTTCAACAACAATTATTTACGTTACACAAAATTGTTTTTTACATCTACATGTACCTTTGTGTTATCGTCCAGCAGATATTCGACGACAGAATGTTGATGTTGAGATTCCCGGTGCCTTGGTGGAACCAAGGATACAAAATCTTGTGTTAAATGATATCGTTTTAGTCGCTGTTGATGTTGTTGAGAGCGCGCTGAATATGGATAAATCGCCGTGGACGTTAGGATACGCTATAACGATTCATTCGTCACAGGGATTAACTATTACCGATACACGCATTTGGATTGTCGATGATCGCATTGAATGGTCAAATTTAGTTTATCTTGCCGTGTCTAGGGTTAGAAGAATATCTCAACTGAGGCGGGTTATTTTGAACTACGTAATAGCCGAAGAAATTCCCGTCGATATCAATAAAAAACTAGCGAGCTATAAACGATGTGACAAAAAAAATAATCGCGATTTTTATATCGATGCTGAATTTATTATAACACTAAAATCACGACAGAATAATAGTTGGGCAAGTTGTAACTGCAATATGCTATGGGAGTACTTAAGTAATGATCCTAGACAATTTACCGTCGATAGAATTAATAGTGATCTTGGTCACACACGCGAAAATGTAGTGCTGACCTGCCTTGAGTGTAATCGACGTCGAGGTGCCGGTAGTTTATGAAAGTGAATGCGGTGGTAATTGCGTATCTGCGGGAATTATTTGTAATTGTTCGCGTACAAAGCCCCGCTGAGGAGCAGTTGAATCTAATCTGTAGATTGCGGGTCTACCTGTGGACCTTACTACGCTAGAGATTTTGTGTGTGGTTACACTCCAGACGGGATCAGTTGCTCTTCTTCTACCTCCTTCAAGTTCACCAGGTTCGTATAAATATCTTACGGTAACATTACCTAGTACTGGTTGAGACGAATAGTTACGTTGTGTTGTTATATTTTTTTTTTTGATCGCATCGGAAGGTTTCATAGAAATTGTACGAGTCACCTCGTCGTTTAACGCGGCTATCACACTCGGTAACCTCGCAACCCATTCACGAGATCTTTCCATGGATTCGGTAGATATTTCCCTCGCGTATTGATACCCAAATAACCGCTCAGCGAGCGTTCTGTTGAATCGGTCAACGATCGCCTGATCGCGATGAATTTCTTTGTGTCTTCGTCTGATTTTAACGTTTTGTCGCTTCATCAACGTTGATACTGCACCAAGAAATTCTTTGCCAGGATCAACCTGTAGCAGTTGTGGCCATCGTAGAGGTCCACGTTGATAAATGCGCTCGAACGCAGATGCAATTTCAGTCGCCGTTTTAGTTGATAATGGTTCTGCTTCTTTGTACCTGCTCGCAACATCGACGAGCGTTAACGCGTATTTGTACAAGTGCTGACGTCTGCCATTTTTAATGGTATCGTGCGGTAAAAACAAAATATCTGCCTGATGAACTTCATTAGGAACGCTGACATTAAAATACGCGTACTGAATGTTTTTAGGTGGACTTAGGTAAATTTGCCATATTGCCTGTCGTGCTAACCACGCTGCAGCGACTCTACGTGAGACTTTTGCCGCTTCAGCAAGTTTACTAATCGCTGCTTTACTCTTCCAAAATCCTCTCGGGGAATAATAAACAGATTCCATTATAATAATCAGTTGATTCATTACCAGCCCCTAACAATATTTTACCTTTCATGCCAGCTTTTATCAGAAAACTAGCGAATTTTTCTCTGAGAGATATATTAGGTATAGAATTTAACGCGTGAATCAAATTTACATCCGCAAGGTGCCGTTGTTGTAGGTCATTACTTTTATACGCGACATCGTGAATGTGACACGCTTTATCGATTTTATTTATTGGGTACTCTCCGGGTTTGGGCTGATCTCGGTTATCGAGTCGAATATCGAGATGAGTTCCAGGACCACAATAATTATATCCGCGTAAATGTTTTTCACCGGGATACTTTGCCCATGGAGTTCCTGGCAATTTACCTAACGAAGCGGCGATATCACCATCTGTTTTCATAGACTTGTTGGAGATAAATTTATATTTCTTTGTACCACATCTTGCACATTTACCCGTAAGTGCGCGCCTGTTATTTTTGTTATTATCGTCTTTAATTCACTTGTGGGAGTATGCGCTTTACATCGAACACAATATAGATCCATATTATTAGTATATGGATATAATTGATTTCTCGGCGACACGAAACCAAGAGCCAGTTAAGCACCACCCAGCGTTACCAAATTCTATCAGAATAATTATACTCGGTCCATCTGGGTCTGGTAAAACGCAATTATTACTTAATCTAATAATGCGATGGCTGAAGTGGGAAAAACTATATTTAGTAGCGCCATCTGTAGATGATCAACAATGCTACGAAGTAATTAAGGATTTTAACGAAAACGCAAAGTTGCTGAACGAAGACGGTGTTGTTGATTTTATTACCGATATCGATGAAGCCCCGTCCATAGACGACCTTGATGGGTGTATCAATAATCTCGTGGTGTACGATGATGTAATGTTAGATAAACAGTCTAATCCAGCTCGGATATTTTCGCGAGGTCGTCATAAAAACACATGTTATTTATTTAACCCCAAAATATACGCAAATTCCAAAAGTAATCAGAGATAACTGCAATATTTTAATCGTGTTTAATGGCGTGGATAACTACACGCTACAAAATATTTATTATACCTGGCGTTCAAGTGACATGGACATAATTAAATTTAAAAATTTCTTCGCAAAAGCACAAGCGATTCCGTTTGGGTTCGTAACAATAAATTTACATGACCCCACATCTAGATATCGTATAGGTCTAGATAAAATCTTTGGTTAAATGTACAGCAGCAGAGAGGTTGAACAACCGATACCTAGTGACCAACGCGTAAAATCGTTATTTCTTCGGTTTCGTAGGAACCCTTTATTTATGGAATAAAGATCTTTTTTTCAGCACTCGCAGGAACCTTTTATTTATAAAATAAAGGTCTCTACAAAAATGGTCTGTTCAACCTCTCTGCTGCTGGTGGTTACTAACAATATCACGTTGTTCTAGACCCTCTTGCACAATTCTTCCAATACGTAAAAATTGTAACATGTTTTCTATGAGCGGCATAGATAGCTAGATTCTACTTAGATAATTATTCGGATTTTCATAAAAGAATACAAAACCTGATGACCTTTATATAAAGTGAGAGGAAGTGCAGGGTATTTTAATTTGATTGTAAAAAAAATTGGGTGAGAAAAATAATCTATGCCGGTATTTGAACCAAGACAAGGAAGTCCCAATCACATGATTAAATTGAGCAGAGCCTGGTGGGGAGATAAATAATTTAAACGCTTGACTGGGATTTCCTCATCTCAGTTCAAACCCCAAGATAAATTCTATTACTCACATGATGTCGTCAATAAGATGTTTAATAAGCCCATGTCGTACTTTCAATATTATATCAACCCACATCATAATGACTCACTAAAAGCAAATTCGTAATTTTATTCCGCGATTTCAGGGTTTGATTTTTTTTTAAAAAAAAGAAAAGGATTCTTTTCTCATCAAGTGCTAAATATAATTTTGTAATAAATAATGTTTATTTGGAATGAAAATTATGACATTATGTTAGTGCCATATAATCCGTTTTGTGTTGATGTGCCGTTTTTAAACGCTACTACATCTTATGAAATTCGTTGAATAAATCCCGCATACAGTTGAAATTAACTAGTTCCATAAACTTCATTTTAAGTGAGGATACATGTAATATCCTCCGTGTGTCAGGCATAGCTAGATCTTCAAAATAAATTCACATCTCTGTTCTACGTAAATGGTAGACAATATCTTTAAAAATGATCAGTGACGAGAAAGCAAATACAGCGAAACTAACAGAAACTGGAGTGTGTAGTTCCCGTTGTAATGAGTACATCAAGGAAGCACAAAGATAATAAAGAAGTGAATTGACTGCTGGATTGAGGAAGCTAATGACTTATTGATAAGGGTATGTATCTTATATACATAAGTTGGTTTGAGCATATGGCTGAGTGTCATATTCCGTTCGCTGATACAGTGAGCTTACATGCGCCTCCAGTGTCTACTTCAACATTGTCCAACTTTTTTTAGATGAGTGCATAATTGAGTGGGTTAAGGAGTTAGCTCAACAAAGCTAAGCGATAGCTGTTGTTACTAGCGGCACGGTTCGATTCTTCCCTGAGACAAATTATAATTCTCTCAACTGTTTGATTATTCTGGCGTGATTCTATATACATAGAGAGAGCCAGAAAACGTCGCTTGGAAAAATGTTACGTTGTCGTAGAAACTGACGTGATACAAAGACATTTTTAACGTAATAACGTTGTTGCATTATTTATCAAACCACTTCATCTCTATTGACATTCATGATATTTGCTTGAAATAAGCTGCAATTAATTGTCACAAGATCGCTCTATTTCTCTTCAAAATATATATCTCTCTGTCCGTCTGCCTTCCTACCTGCCTGTATGTATGTATGTATGTATGTATGTATGTATGTTCTGGTTATCGTTATCTAGAGGGTGATCGCCGACGGTATAATTTGCCCGGAACGAGTAAATATCAATATAAAGTGTGAAACTTATATATGGAATAGATAAAGATCTGAACAGATATATAGCACAGAATGACACGAGCCCCCCCCCCCCCGTACATGTATAAACCATAAAATTTAATCAACAATTCATAAACAATAAAATTCATAAACAATTGTGATAATGCATTACATTAGAAAGATACACTTTTTGATTTAAGTTATTCAACGAATTTCTAATACAGATATGCTTATACCAAATAGCCGGTCTGTTAAGCGATAGTATTAATTCCTCATCGAATCGAGTGAAAAGATCGAAATCACTGCCTTGTACAGATTCATAACCTGATGGTTCTGGTTCAGTCCAAATTCGCTGAGACTGTTCTTTTGACTTCCTTATGCCTGTAAGTCTGGGTCCTTTCCAAATTCTCAGGTGTCCCTCCTCTTTCGGCCTCCTACTTTGTGTGGTCACTTTGGTTTTGTAAGTACGTGATACGTCACGTGGATACGTCAGTGGTACATCACGTGGAGCTATCCCATCTTGGAAAAGTAAACATAGTGGCAACCTGAGTATTCTGTTAGGTACCCTACTGGGAAGAGATAATTACTTTCTCCTCTCGTTAATGTCAGATAAGTTCTATCGGAATTCAAACATATACCAACGGCCATCTGGCCTAACTAAACACGGCAGACCATAAACAAACCTAGTTTCTTAAGATTAATGTACTCCCTAATGACTATTTCAACACTGCTTACAGTAACAACACCATGAGACATCAGTTCCGGTCCCGACTTAATTACACAAATGAATGAATGAAATTCCTTACATGACTCAACTACGGCATTTAGAGCGAATACACACATTCAAGTCTCTAGCATATATGAAACCTCACTACATGGTTTAACAACATTAATTTCACATGGTTTAACAACGTTAATTTCAGTCAATATGCACTCAAGTCTTTATCATATGTGACATTATCTAAATCGGAGAATTTACACGGATTCTCGAAATTCATATCACTAAAGTAAGGCATGAAATTCTAGATACATATTTACCTATAACAAACGAGACTATACGTTCAACGATTCATTAAACTTATATAAAGAATATCAGTGTACAGATTCATATAGATGAACTCGCACAGTTGTATTCATATCAAGAAAATTGATCTACCAATCTAACCAAACAAATCATGCAAATATAAGCAAATAAATCAAACAAATCATCATATGGATATCAAGAAATTACGTGAGACTGACGCAAAATACCTTGTGTCTTCAAGCTTTCACCGCTAGAATTGAGTTCGTAGATTTTTCCAGACATCCGATCCCTTGGATCCTAATTACGAGAGAATTTCTTCTGAATTCGACCCGGAGTCCTCTATCTTTGTTTTCTCTTGCAGAAAATGGTGTCGACTGATTAAAAGTGTTGCGTTAGGCACATTTAAACCGAGAGTTTTCATGTGGAATCCCTTATTCAG
The DNA here is from genome assembly GCA_016617855.1 of Megalonaias nervosa. Taxonomy (NCBI): domain Eukaryota; kingdom Metazoa; phylum Mollusca; class Bivalvia; order Unionida; family Unionidae; genus Megalonaias; species Megalonaias nervosa. Next base: position 31,313 of record JAECUM010037344.1, read on the forward strand.
CGTAACCAATCCGAATTATAGTTAAGGCGCTAAAATACGTAGTCCGCCTGACAACCTCAGATTACCAAATACTGATTCCTGGAAAAAATTCAAACTGACAGTTCTCCATACAGATCGGAAGTTAACCCCTATTATTTTCAATTAAATAAACGAAGGCTTAATTAAGAACCACTGCTTCCATGACAGTGAAATTTGCCAATCAGTGCATTACGGCGATTTAAACACTCGCCAGTCCCCATAAATTCAATTAATCGTTCACCTGTCCAACTTAATGTGTTCTTCATAGATCGACAGAAATTTGCACCTTACATTCACATAGTCGTTATCCCATAAATTAACATTTTATATCTAAAGGATTCCACGAAATAAAGCAACTACCATGTGACTGGCAGGTAGGAGATTCAGTCACCCAGTGACTGGTACGAGTGTCAAAGATTAAGGTACCGTTCATTACCATCGTATACTTCTTTACAGAGTAAATGCTGCTACTTAAAAATAAATAATATCTTATTAAATTGTTCAAACACTTGTGTGCATGTGTACAGGACTTTTCTCGGCTCAAAGAAAAGGCAAAATAAGTCCAGTGTTTGTTTTTGAAAATTGAGTTTGTTGTGCAGGAAGTTGTGTAGTCTTATAGAATAAACCAGGAGTTATTGTTTATATTTTATCTTATTTTTTTGTTTTTTTGTTTTCTACTCTAAAAATACAAATAAAATACACTTAATACAAGTATACATCGCAATACCATCATCCGCGCATCACTTATCTTTGCCTGTACAGATCGATCTATTTGCTAGTACCATTAAGAATGACTAAAAACCTCTTATATTTATTAATTGTCCATATAGAGAGATAGGGAACTAATTAAATCTAAATGCAAAGGTACAAATCAGATGTGCAAACGCAATCAGTGTTGTAGAGCTCACTAGAGAGAGCAGACATACAGACTGACAGTAGGCTCCGATAAGAAGAGGCATATTGATAACCTATAAAGTGTATTAAAAACTTAACAACATACAGTAATTTCATTGGAATATATTAGCAGCCAATCACATAGATCTCAGAGACAACGATGCAGTGTACACACAAAATGATATATCAAACATGTATAATATACATATCATATATGAACAGCCTATCACATACATTTCAGTGAGAAATATACAGCACACATACAAACTGATACATCAAACACGTATAATATACGCATCATATAAATCTTGTTACCAATCATATGGGACAAAAGGTCACATTTCATATAGCTTCTTCAAACAAATCAACAAAATATTATCTGGGAATGCAAGGAAATTAAAAGTAATAAT
>JAECUM010037345.1:0-30798 GCA_016617855.1 Megalonaias nervosa
ATTCTTATTTTTCCTATACGTTTGAACCGAACACAAGTATAATCCATGCAATGGCATTGTCAACTCCTTGTTAAAGTAATTTGTATGAATTCTCAACTCCAAACTGGGGGGTCCAGAGTGTCTTGAGTTGTCAGAAATGCTCACCATTTCAGACCACTGCCATCTCAGCTCTGTCTGTGTGGATTAGAGTCTTAGGCTCTGCTAAGGTGGGTATGTGAGAAAGTTTGCCAGCAGCTTCACATGGGTTGTGGTTCTTACCGAAGTTTTTCCAGGTTCTACCTTCACCACTTAAACTGGCTACAATGTTTAGCCTATCTTGTGCTGAAAAATGGTGTTAAAACCCATAACAACAATCACTCCAAACAAGGCAAGAAATAGTGCTCTTTAAATCCCTTGAATGTGAGCTTGAGTTATTTGGACGGTTTGCAATCACAGATTCTCTTACCTTTGCATGTTACCTAATAAAGAATAGTAGTATTTTAACAAGGCAAGAAATAGTGCTCTTTAAATCCCTTGAATGTGAGCTTGAGTTATTTGGACGGTTTGCAATCACAGATTCTCTTACCTTTGCATGTTACCTAATAAAGAATAGTAGTATTTTAGACCCTCTGGTGTCCACGCTTCCCACCCCTGCCTATCCTCTGTGCACCATTATGCAGCATGCATAATCTGAACCCTTGGCACACTCCCCACTTCCCACCCGTCATATCTCCCAAGTATCATGACATGGTCATTATAACTTAACCCCCACTATATTCCATAGTGGGCATATCCTGAAATCACAATATTCAGTATTTATTTCCAGCTGTGACTGCATTAACCAGGTTTTGGCTATTCTATCACTTTCAGGAACTTTAAGGGAGGGTGGGGCACAGAAGCCCAAAATGAATACCTAATTTGCACAAAGTTACCACATATTAACAAGTTTTTAGAAGATGGAGTGTCAAGCATTGGTTTGAACTGGATTTACTGTGTATTGACATTGTAGGATGGCTGGGACACAAAACATCATTTATAGATCACAGGAGATAAATCTGCAGTAACATGCAGAATGGATGAAGTATATAGTAAATGTAAATATTTAACATAAACCAAACATACAGCTTTTATTTAATTCTCAAGAATGTCATCAGTATTGAAGAAAAATGACAAAGGTTATGTATTTACAACATCATATGGTTTGTGGTTCAGAAGAAATTGAACACACCTTGCTTACTCGAAAGTTCTATTTTGTTTACAGTAATATTTACAATACCACATTATCTAAGTTTGTAATTAGACGACAGTATTTTGCCATAGTCTGTTCACTTCAAATTAAGAGATGATGGTCATCCTACTACATCTGTAATGACCAGTTTGGTTATAATTAATTCCATTGTGTAGTAAGAGGTGCAGCTTGAGTTATCTCCCTTTGACTATTCTTTATAAATGAAGATTTGATAACGAGGTTGCAAAGGTATATATTGATTTTTACATGCACATAGTCATAGTTTAACTGCCTCTCAGAAACAGTCAATTTTTGTCAGTTCATTCTAACGTGATTTTAGTGTTGACAACCATTTTTTACCATGAGTTTTATGGCAGCTCAGAAATTTGCAGTACATGTGAGCCTGTAAATTCATTCCAGGTAATTAATGATTAAATTTTACCTGTGGCAAGCTGTTTCTAGGAATAAACTCGTACATGGAATCCATCAAGTTCATCAGTATTGATCATTTATTTATGTAATTCAGGCAGTAAGTGTTTGGTTTTAGTGGTTTGCCATTGCTATCACTTTCAGACAGCTATTTACACTGAGTTACATTATGAAAACAAAAATAAAAAAAACTGTTCTGTTAGCACATAGATTTACACATTGTAAAATAAGTGAAATAAAAGCACAGGTTGTATAGTTTTGTGCGACTGTTGGTGGAAAGACGCATTGTGACATCGGCCAAACGTGTGCAAATTTAAGTCCAGCTCCAAAACTTTCTATTATTGTTGGATAGGTATACATAACTGACCTAGCGTACATCAGTGTCTTATTTCTTAAAATAATGCAAATATTGCCAAAGTATAAAATTTGAGTAGGCTAAATAAGTACAGTTACAGTATGTTATCAAATTGGCATACTTTTAAGTGGGGGGGGGGTGAAGGCTTAAATATCATGTATATAGGTATATATCTGGTCAAAGTATAAAATTTCTGCTATCATTGAGCAGTAGTGGAACAAACAAATTTGAAAAAAGAGACAACAATTTAATTTACTAGTCAGTCTTACTGGTGAAAATTCTTGACAGGACATCATGCCATACTAGTTAATGATACTAATGAAATTTCTTGATAGGACATCATGCCATACTAGTCAATGATACTTGTGAAATTTCTTGATAGGGCATCATGTCATACTAGTCAATGATACTTGTGAAATTTCTTGACAGGACATGTTGTACTAGTCAATGATACTTGAGAAATTTCTTGATAGGGCATCATGTCATACAAGTCAGTGATACTAGTGAAATTTTGTGATAGGACATGTCATACTAGTCAATGATACTAGTGAAATTTCTTGACAGGACATCATGCCATACTAGTCAATGATACTAATGAAATTTCCTGACAAGACAGCATGCCATACTAGTCAATGATACTAGTGAAATTTCTTGATAGGACATCATGCCATACTAGTCAATGATACTAGTGAAATTTCTTGACAGGACATGCCATATTAGTCAATGATACTAGTGAAATTTCTTGACAGGACATGTCATACAAGTCAATGATACTTGTGAAATTTCTTGATAGGACATCATATCATACTACTCAATGATGCTAGTGAAATTTCTTGATAGGACATCATGTCATACTGGACAATGATACTTCTAAAATTTCTTGACAGGACATGTACTAGTCATTGGTACTTGTGTAATTTCTTGATAGGACACCATGTCATACTAGTCAATGATACTGGTGAAATTTCTTGATAGGACATCATGCCATACTAGTCAATGATACTGTGAAATTTCTTGAAGATTTGTATATATTTTTTGTTCACATTCTTGCTGTAAGTATGGTTATGGATTTAATTATTGGATGGATCTATTGTTGGTGTTTATATGTTGATAAATATTTATTTAAAAGTCTTTTTATTATCTTTTACGAAAAGACATTGTTATAAGGTTGTATATGCATTATATACTGAGAGCTTAAGGTGGCTTCTGCCTATGTTGTAAATCCCCTTCAGAGAGGCTAGGTAATCATGGTCATTAAACAGCTTTAGTTGTACCCGATTTTGGAGCATAAATGTATACATTCAAATGTGTAGAAAAGTACCTCACCACAGACAGAAAAACAGCAGTTCTGTGCAGAGATCACTATGGTTTCTTTTTTGTTTACCTTGAATAAAGTTTATCTTCACCCACCATTATAAGTATGGAATGACCATATCAAAAAATTTTGCGGTGGCAGTTGTCAGAGTAGAAAGCCCTATCTTTTAACCTTCTTGAGATATTTAAAAATTATACACTAAACTGCTCTGATCCAGACCGTTGACTGGATTTTCAGAAAGAAATAAAGTAGTAAGAGAAGTGGGAAACGTTCGAGGAACCATGCAGGGTGCAAGACCCCTCTTGTGGTTTGGGGCAAAGCCCATGTTTTGAAGTATGGGATATTTGAAAATATTTTTAGATATTTAGAACTTCGTATAAAATTCATTGATAATTATTATTCTGAGTTGATTTGTTGTGGGGTAGAGGATCACCTTATGACCTTATGGGTTCCATCCGATTGATAAGGAAATGTATCATCAATTTCATTGGTATTAAATCACTGTAATATGTTAATAGTTCTTTGAATGGACTTAATTACAAGCAGATAAATTTATTTCAGAAAGTTACTAGAATCATGGGAAAATGCATGTTGCCAGGTGATAAAATGATAAGGAAAATAAGCAAAGTTGCAGTTTTATAATAACATACGAACTAAAATAAACTACAAAAATAACCGACTTAGAAGATGATATATTGTAGTTTGGGCAATATCATGGGCAGGAGATAGAATAGGCTTATTCTATATATGCACTTAAAAAATGTAATTTTTCCTCTTTTTGTCTGTCTGCCCCTAATTTGTAGAAATTGATGGGCTTTAAAGACTTTATTTCTGTTTTCGTCGTGCACTTCCATCAGTCAACAATCAGTTAGTCAAGAATTCCAATAGACTCAATTCCGTAACAAGTGTTGGAAGAGTTGCCATTCCTGATATCAGTCACTAAAAATCAAAATGAGGCTATCATTGCTGGGTGTTGATTACATTAACAGGAAGTAGACACCAGTGCTGAAGTTTGAAAGAAATTGTTTCAAATTTAACTCATTTTGTTCCATCACTACTTCTAAGCAGTTTCTGGACTTCCAAAATTTGCTAGCAGATAAGCACTTTATTATAAAACTGGATGGTCAACTCTCATCGAAAAATGAAGCGAACACATCTTCACAGTTTTTATAAAAATTATCAACATCCGGTCTCTGGATTATATAATTGATTTAATCCTATCTTGTTTGCTAGACAATAGTGCTTTATAATCTGAGAAACTTGAACAATATCATTCACTATCAATATAGAACCTCTTTGTTTAAAAAATCATATATACCAAAACTTACCAACTACTGTAACAGTCTGCCACAATCCACAAGAAACTGTTCATCTATACTAACCTTTAAAAAAAAAAAATGTTCTTCAGTAGACATTCCTGCTGAAAAAATTGGACACTTCTAAGCACCTGTAACTATTGTCATTGTTAGCAGGTACTTTTCAGTCTACATTTGCACTGAAGCCAGGCTTGGCATGGCAAATTAATTTGCCCATTCTCTCAGCTTCAAATGGTGCACCATTTTCCATTTTCTTCTTTGTTTAATATGCCAGAATTCCATTTTGTATTACAAATTTACATCTTGAACAAACGATGCATAATTTAAATGTAAATAATGAAATATTTTTTAAGTTCATAATTTTACTTAATGACTAAGTTAAGAAAATCAAAAACTGTCAATCATAAATGCTTCATTTCTTATGCCAGTTTTTGTTTGCAACAGGGTTGAAAGGAATCACTGTTTGCTTTTACATTATAAATTAACTAAACTATTGTTTGCATTCAAGTTTTGGGTAAAGTAGCAATAAATAGAAGGAATAATTCTTTTTAAATGTATATTTTATGATCCCATTTCACATGATCTTCAATTCACTGGTTTTTATTACAGTGATATCTAGTATTTTTTATTTTTACATTTGTTAGGTAGTTTTTTCCCAAGAATTTAATGAATAGAGAAATCTCAATAACAATTGGCATTTTTACATTTGGCACAGTCTTGAAAATCTATATATGTTATGAAAGGTAATGATATTTTAAATATTTCTTTTCAAAGTAATAATTATAAATAATTCAAGCAAAGTATGCTCAATAATTTTCAATCGAAGAGTTATTTCAAGGATATATTAAAAACGGACACGTTACAAAAATTCCATTTTGCATAAAACTTCTCCATTTCACTCTCTTTAGTGAAATAACTCAAAGACCTGCCCTTGTATATGCTCTTATTACATTATTGCATTTAGTTCATCATCATGGCCATATGCTTTTATTACGTTATTGCATTTAGTTCATCATCATCATAGCCATATGCTTTTATTACATTGTTGCATTTAGTTCATCATCATGGCCATATTAAAATCATTCAAATTTAAAGATTAAATATAAAATGCTGTTTACAACACTCAAGGTTTTTGCACTTGATTTCCTTCCCAAAATTTGAATCTGTTAGCTTTGTGAGATTTAACTGGTTATTTGGAATAAAAATCTACGTTTTTAGTGTTAGGACTGGTCGGCTTGATGTCAGGATGGGTGGGACATAATGCTACGTGTCTGCAGCATGATGCCCCAGTGCTGGACATCACTTTAAAACTGCCACACTGCAGACATCATAGTGATATCACCGACAAATTGTTAATGCTATGTTAAAAATCTAAATCACACGTTTTATACATACATATAGTATATGGGTTATTTTTACATCTACCATATATACTTGCTTATAAGTTGAGACAAACTGCAAGCAAAAGAGACTCTGATCTGTCATCACATAATGTACCTGCAGATCAGGGTCTTTGTTGTTTATTTTACTGATTACTCCAAACAGCTGCACAGATCAAGATCTGCCAGCACATTATGCAATGGCAGATCTGGGTCTGAGCAGTTTGAAGATGGTCTCAAATTCTACGGGAGTATAGACAGTAGACATGATGCCAAAATATAATCTCTCAGCAGTGAGAGACTTGTTTTGTAATTTTGGGATTTAGCAAGATAACTGTTTTCGAGTATTGTAAAACTGGCCTATTGAACAAGAAGCTGAGTGGCCAAAAGTCAGGGTTGTGAAACTGGCAAGTTTTCCTTCTGAAAGTTGGTTCAGCAGTGTGCTTGATGCACTGTGCCTTGATGCAGAAAGGAAAATACAAAGAAAAAAATATTCTCATATGTATGGCTTAAGTTTACAGTGAGAATGACAGCTGCTAAGAATCTTGGCAACAGAACCCCAGACTGACAGGGTCATCAAGTGCAGTTTGTATTGATCCATCCCAGAGAATTGTATCAATTTAAAGTTCCACTGCTCAATTTAATAAGCATAATTAATTTGATGCTGTTTTACAAGTGGCAGAATCAATAGAAAAATGAGTTAGAGCTTCTGCAGCTTCCGGCTTTGTGGATGAATAATCTGGTGGTATGACACAATCGATTTTGTATGGATATTAACCTGAATGCTTTGTATACAGATATGAATTGACTAATTCAGTTGTACATTGCCTTGGCTTCCACTGTAGATAAAGGTCTTTTTAATGTTGTTGCCATGCATAGTTGTCAGTATAGAAAGGAAAGTTATGTTATAACAAATGTAATTTACTGGAATATTTTCAGATTAACAATGTGTTTTGTTTGGTTGGTTAATTATTTTTTTTAACTCTGCATCAAGATCTGAATCTATGTAGAAATTAGGATTTCCATCTATCTGTCCATTTACACTTCTTGTAACCACCAATGCTTAGCAACACTTGTACACAACTGTATTACATTTTGTAAGTGAATTGCGTTCAGTCCATTTTGGGTAGAGTTTTGGCCCATGACAATTTAATATATAACAATTGATGTCACTTATAACAAGTCGGAGCCCCAAGTGGCCAAGTGGTCTAAAGCTTTTACCATTACGAATCATTGCCATCTCACCTCTGCGTGGGTTTGAGTCTCTGGTTTGGCCAATGTGGGTGTGTGAGAAAGCTGGCCAGTAGCTTCGCGTGGGTCAGTGGTGTTTTCCGGGGTTTTGCCAGGTTCTTCCTCCACCATTTATACTGGCCACCATATATAGCCTATCTTGTGCTGAAAAATGGCGTTAAACCCTACAACAACAAGAAGTCTATTTCAAGAACTATTCAACATATTCTGATGGAACTTACCATGAACATTGTGTCCTGGTTATGACCCTTGTCAGTGGGCTTAATATCTTCTATGTGGGATGTTGCTTTTAATGCAGTCTTTGAAGAGGCTGGATTTCAGACAAAATTCCACATCATTTAAAGTTGTTGTATTACATGAATTTTCATCTCTGTAAACCATGGTTCGCAGATTTGATACTGTATATACTCGCTTGTAAGACAAGTCCAACTGCAAACTGCACAGATCCAGATCTGCCATCACATAATGTGCCTGCACATCAGGGTCAGAGCCATTTCTTAGGAGTAATCAGTAGACCAACAAACATAGATTCTGATCTGCAGGCACATTATGCTACGGCAGATTATTATCTAGTTGTGTGCAGTTTGACTTGAGATAGATATATATATATAGTATGTCTACAAACCAGTCCATTTTGGTTGCCACACTGTATCCATGGGAAAGGCACTTGGCTCCCTTTTCCTCAGCATGATGTAGCCAATATCATGTTAAATGTACCATTAGAAACCTACCAGCTAACCAACCATTCTAACTGGATTCCCAACACAAGTTACTCCATTAAAGGCCCTTAAGGTGAAATTATTTTGAGCAGGGCGGTTTGTGATGCACCCATTACTAGCAGCTCTAATTTTAATTTCTGATATCACAAGATAAGTATGATATAAAAGCATAAAATACCTATGGTCCTAGTAAGAGTACAAAATTTTACAAAATTTCCTCTCTGTAGGGTATAAATGCCTGGGATCTATAGATCTTACTATAATGGACAGGTCTGACTCTGGCATATAATGGTATCCACACAGGTAACATTTTTATCAGCCTTTTCAATGGGCTTCAAGTTCCATCACAACAAATACAAGAATAAATATCAGCAAAAAGTCCATACATCTAACTGCTGGACTGCCTGTAAAAAGACCCCACCCACCCCACCCTCCATTGCTAAATCTAGGGAATATAATACAGAGTGTGTTGCTAATTCAGGTGTACATCTGGAATGGTTTTGATAACATGTGCAAGCATTACTCTCATATGATAATTGGTTGGGTTTTATGTTTAATCCAGCTGTTTGGTTCTAGGTTGTTTTTCTACATAGAAAATGCTTTCCACATAGATGCACATCTAATGCACAAATCCAGCTCCAGTTTTCTGAACTGTATACACCCTTCAGAAATTGTTCTCCAATTCTTAGGAAAAAAATACAATTTTTTCTTAAGTTTATTGTTTTTGAAGTGGAAGCAGCCTGTATTTTGTCAACAGTTTTGTGTTGTGCTACATGTCAGGACTTTTGATTTGGTGGCTCAATGTACAAAATTAGGCAATTGATCTGTCTGGTTGTTTAAATCTGGCACCCATTTAGCAGTTTCTAGTGACTTTCCTCTCACCTGTCATTTGGCACCAACTGGCTCAGAGTACAGACTCGGTAATTGGCAGGTTATTAAAGCTGCAGAGCTGTCCACCTCAAACACTTAGTACAGTTTAAGTAATCAGGTTACAGTGTGCAGTAGGAAACAAGGACAGATGGCCCACTTGAACATATTGTGTAATTGATACCGTAGTTAACCTCTGCCAAGTCCATGGCTTTGATATCCTGTTGAAGTACTTTTGAGAACCTTTTCACCTAGTGTTTGTTATCTTTCTTTCATGGCCATGTTTAGGAATATAGAAAGCATTTTTATTAAAGTCAGTATAATTCATTCCTTTAAAAGAAAGTTTGATTCATGAGGTCAATGAGGTCTTTTTCATATTTTATTAATATTTCAGCTTTTGTCAGGAAGATGTTTGTCATGAAACTCACAGTTCTGTTGATTAGGTGCTCTGACTTAATAAGAAAATTTAAATTTAGTTAACAAAATTTTAGTCAAGGAAAGTTCTTACCCATGTTAAGACATTATGAAAAGGGTTTATCGATATAGTCTGATCAGTTTGCAGCTAGGATTCTTGAAAAACATGCACCGAAAAGTAAAGACTCTGTCCAAGTTACCTTGACAGTCAATCTGACTAAAATCATTTCTCCACTGTCTGACATGAAGATTGTTCAGTCTCCCAGCACGATGATATTAGACTTAATCTGATTGACTGATAAAATTATCAATTATGGTAATAACATAGGTCACCAGAAAATGCCCCTTAACTAGTCACTGTCAGATCTTGACTTTGGACAGTGGAGATTTGATTTTAATTGGATTATCATGACAGTATGATGAGTGGCCAGGATGAGTCAAATGACAGGGTATCTTGACAGCATCATGAGGGGCTGGGATAACTCTGTTGACAAGGAATCTTGACAGTATGAGAAGTGGCTAGGAATCTCAGTTGACCAGGTATGTTGACAGTATCATGTGGGGGTAGGATAACTGTTGACAAGGAATCTTGACAATGTGAGGAGTGGCTAGGATATCTCAGTTGACCTAGTATCCTGACAATATTAGGAATGGCTGGAATAACTGTTGACAAGGTGTCTCAACGGCATCACAAGTGGCTGGGACAAAGAAGTTGACAGGGTCTCTTGACAATATGAGGAGTGTCTGGGATGCCTCAGTTGACAAGGCATACATTATGATGAGTGGCTGGGATAACTCCGTTGAGCATCTTACACTTAAAAAGTTGAGTTGCAAATACCAGCCTAAGACTTGACTAATTTTTTTAGGTGGTGAGTTGTAAATACCAGCCCTTAGACTAATCTTATTTTTTATGGTGAAAATAACTGATAACTAATGTTCCTTGTTAAAAATGAAAACCCATGTTAAATAAAGAGCATTTTTGATTGGGTGTTATTCAATCCCACATTGGGATGAGCTTGCACTTTACCCTGTCCCCGCTATTTTGGCTTTTTGCCTGGGTGTTATTCATTCTCACATTGGGCATCATTGCTAGCCAAGGTTCTGATATGTTAACCCTATCTACACCTTCGCAGATCGAGCAGATATTTTAGTGCTTTGTCCTAGTAACATCTATTAGATTTCATGAGTTGCCTCCCTTAGTATGTAACGCCAACGAACCAACGGTGTGTAACAGCAGTGCATTGTACATCAGCCAAAAATGGTGGAGGCAATTGACTTCAGAAGGATACTTTGTAAGTTTAAAGGAGACTACAAATAAAATTTCTCCATTTATGTATGTAATTCTCAACAAATTCTAATTCAACTGTAATGTTTATAAAAACAGTATCGTGGGCATGTAGTAATTATACTGCGAAGAAGATACCACATTTCTGTAAATTTCCGAATTTTGATGAGACAACAGATCATGTGGTCCCATGATGCAATACTTGCCAGTCATCAGAATACAAACAAAAACATGGTGAGCGAGACAGACATCAAGCTGTACCAATTTGAATGATGAGGAGACTGCCCCAGTGGCCTTGTGGTTAGAGTGTCCGCCTCGGATGCAGGAGGTTACGGATTAAAACCGCAGCTGAGTAATACCAAAGACTTACAAAAATGGTACAAACAGCTGCCTCACTTGGTGCTCAGCATTAAGAGGTTAGTGTTAGGACTGGTCAGCCTGGTGTCAGGATAATGTGACTGGGTGGGACATCATGCTACATGTCTGCGGCATGATGCCCCAATGCTAGACATCACTATAAACTGCCACACTGCAGACATCATAGCGATATGACTGAAAAATTGTTAAAGCTGCATTAAAAATCGAAATCACACACACACACACACACACACACAGAGACTAATAATAGTACCATTATGCTTGTATACTTATCGTCTAATAATATTACACGTGTATACTTATCTTCTAATAAATAGTACCATTATACATGTATACTTATCTTCTAATAAATAGTACCATTATACATGTATACTTATCTTCTAATAATAATACCATTATACATGTATACTTCTAATAAATAGTACCATTATACATGTATACTTATCTTCTAATAATAATACCATTATACATGTATACTTACCTTCTAATATTAGTACCACTATACATGTTTACTTACTGTCTAACAAAAGTACCAATATGCATGTATACTTATCTAATAATAGTACCATTATACATGTGTACTTCTAATAATAGTACCATTATATATGTATACTTATTGTCTAGCAAAGTACCATTATACATGTCTGCTTATTCTAGTAATAGTACCCTTATGCATGTATTATTTATTGTCTAATAGTAATAATAGTACCTTTATGGATGTATACTTATTGTCTAATAATAGTACCATTACATATGTATACTTATTGCCTAATAATAATAGTACTATTATTATACATGTATACTTATTTTCTAACAAAAGTACTCTTATGCATGTATACTTATTGTCTAATAATATTATTATTTTGCATGTATACTTAGTGTATATTAATAGCACTGTCTAATAAGGTTTATTTAGAATATGTCCATTGTAGTATGATCCACAGATTCATGCCATATTTAGGCATTCCCAAATAATTTTAACATGGTCATGATTAGGAAATTGGATATGTTGGCTTTTATAGGGTGGGACTAATATATTTGTTAGTTCAAGGCAGTATATCTGGAACAGTGCCAATTTTTAGTTGTAACTTAATGTTTGCATATCCAAGAGCAGCCATTTTCCAGGATCCCGGTCATTACATTCTTTTGAGAAATGTAATGAGCACAGAGTGCTATATGGTGTTTGATTTAAAATCAACTCATTTGCAATAATGTATCCATGCTTTCTTTATGCCTTTAACTTTTGGAAAAGAAAAGAAAAATGTAGTCCAAAGCCTTTTCTTACTGTGCTTGTACATCTGTAAGCAACACAAAACAAAATTGTCTTTCACATGAAATGAACACTAACAACTGGCAGTCAAGATGCTGGAGTCACTACTTTGATGTCACATTACGAAGTAACCAAATGGGCATGGAAATTATGCATACGAGGTCACGGAAATTCAGCTCTCAGAATGTGTGTCAGTAATTAAATATTGGCATTACGATTGGAGATGATACTTCAGAATAAGGTTTTCTCCTACAGTTCTTTCATTATTATTGTATATTTCCATTGATTTCTAGTCACCTTTAACATCAAACATATGACTGTGTACCAGAGAGAAGCCATTACAGGTGTATTTGTGTAAAAGGTATTTGTACAAACATTGACAGGTAGTGAGAAATTGCTTATTTATCAGTCCATTAAAACTGTGTGCTCCCCTTGTCTCGGTATGTGGGAACAGTGTTCAAATTTGAACAACTTAATTTTGATTGGATGCAGTGGCTTGCTGCCACATTCATTGAAATTCACAGACCCAATGCACAGAAATATCTGCTCCATCCACCAAGGTGTGAATAGGATTATCCTACTGGCTAGCAAAGATGCACATTGGGATGAGCTTGCAGTTTACCATGTCCCAGCTGTTTTGGCTTTTTTGACTGGAGGTTTATTCAGTGCCACATTGGGATGAGCTTGCAGTTTACCATGTCCCAGCTGTTTTGGCTTTTTTTACTGGAGGTTTAGTCAGTACCACATTGGGATGAGCTTGCAGTTTACCATGTCTCAGCTGTTTTGGCTTTTTTGACTGGAGGTTATTCATTGCCACATTGGGATGAGCTTGCAGTTTACCCAGTTTACTGTGTCCCAGCTGTTTTTGGCTTTTTTGACTGGAGGTTATTCAGTGCCACATTGGGATGAGCTTGCAGTTTACCATGTCCCAGCTGTTTTGGCTTTTTTGACTGGAGGTTATTCAGTGCCACATTGGGATGAGCTTGCAGTTTACCATGTCCCAGCTGTTTGGGCTTTTTTTTGACTGGAGGTTATTCAGTGCCACATTGGGATGAAAACTAAAGGGAGAATGATACATGGTTGTCACTAAGTTATGTAACTCAGGGAAACACTATAGTTGAATGGGACTGATGGGCAGGTGGGAGATTGATAAGGGGATAATTACTCTACTTGGCCCATTTGATAAAGGTTTTTGTTGCATTTTGAGATTGGAGCAAGAGTTTAGTCGCAGGTTTCAAGTAGCATTTGCAAGGTGGTTGTATTGGATGGGGGAGTGTGAAAGTATAACCTGTAATAATTTGTATTCCCCAGTGCTATATTGATTTAGTTCTCTCTGTACATCGATCTGTCCTGATGAGCCTTTTGCAAGATTGTACAAAAACCACTTCATAGACAAATAAAATGTGGTTAAAATATTTTGTCTCTATGTTGATGACCTGATTTTTTTTTTAAAAGCCTTTACAGCAGTTATATATACACCCACCATAAGGTGAAGTATATGATGTTACAGTGTTATTTGTCTGTTCCTTATTTTGTTTCTACACTGTAACTTGAGTTCTCCACCATCTACCATAACCAAACTTTGTAAGGAACTTGATTTGGGGCAAGGAAGCAACCTATCAGCTTCAGTCTCAACAGATGAGCAATCAGAAACACAGGAACAGAAAAAATGAAAACCTTTTCCACACAATAACTTCGATACCAGATACCTTGATCAAACTTTATAGACAACTTTTTGTTTGGCTTGCATTTGAGACAAGAAAGGCACATATCATAGTTTTGGCTTGCATTTGAGACAAGAAAGGCACATATCAATAGTTTTGACTGAAAAAGATCCTTTTACCCTGAACAGGTTTGTGGATACCTTACATTTGAGGCTTGTTGATTTTGGATTTAAAATGTTATGGTCAACTGACATCGAAGAAGACGGGTCCATGCCATATACCTTGTGCAGTGTTCATTATTAGCTTGCATTTTATACAACCTTTTTGGCTGGCTTGCAATTTGGGTTAGGAAGCAACCTTTCTGGCTGGCTGGCAATATGGGGATAGGAAGCAGCCTTTTTGGCTGGCTTGCAATATGTGGTTAGGAAGCAACCTTTTTGGCTGGCTTGCAATATGTGGTTAGGAAGCAACCTTTTTGGCTGGCTTGCAATATGTGGTTTGGAAGCAGCCTTTTTGGCTGGCGTGCAATATGTGGTTAGGAAGCCACCTTTTTGGCTGGCTTGCAATATGTGGTTAGGAAGCAACCTTTTTGGCTGGCTGGCAATATGGGGATAGGAAGCAACCTTTTTGGCTGGCTTGCAATAATGTGGTTAGGAAGCAACCTTTTTGGCTGGCTGGCAATGTGGGATTACGAAGAAAACTACTGATTTTGGTATCAAAGGGTTAGAGGTCAAAGTCAAAGCAACAGTGGCATAGTATAGATGATACGTGGATGCTACATCTTCTAGTACCTGAATATCTGACCAATGAAAGATTGTTTTGCATTAAAGAAGTATAATAATGTTGTTTACCACATAACTAGCATATAACTTACCATTTACGGTACTCTTAACTTTTTGTGCTTTTACTTTTTAACAAAATCCTTGTTAGCATGATTAGGCAAAAAAACACTTGAGGTAGACACATGTCATTTTCCAGCATTATTTTTATTTGTATATAGATGATGATTAGATTTTCAGATCATTATAACAATAAATTTTCAGACCACTATAATTGTTAATTTGTTGCACATATTTGAAATTTTTGGACTTACATGCAGTACCATATAGACTCCTAAGTCAGGTCCATCTATAAACAGCATTTTGATCTGCAATAACATAATCCACCAAAAGATCAGGATTTGTGTTAGTGATTACCCCAAACATTTTGCATAGGCCCTAATCTGCTGGGTCATTATGTGATGGAAGATCTGGGTGTATGCACTTGACAATTGGATCCAACTTAAGTATATATGGTAGACCAATTAACCTTGGTATTTATATTTTTTTATGTATATATTGATGTTCCGGTCAGATTCTTAGACCATTGTAGCAATTTTAAATTTGTTCCACATTTTTAAAACGTGTTGGAATTGGACATTTGGTCTGCAGCGGTGGGCTGTTGTGTTTCTTGCTACATTAGTCGAAAACTTCTTGAAATACTATTGCCACTCCAAATCCACTTGTCTTTCCAAAGCCATTAGTCTCAACAAATGGTTATATTGTATGCTTAAAGTTCTTGCTTAGAAATAAAACTTCTTAATTGCTTGATATTGACTAGAAAGCCTAGAACTTAAAAAGAAAAATAGATTTTTGGTCCTGTCTGCATATTAACTGTAACATTGATTTTAACATTCTATAATTTACTTTATGTTAGCTTGAAGTTTTTATTCATTTCTTTTGTTGACATGTCTGGAAAGAAAAAAATATTTCCTCAACCAAATTACTCGTGTTAAAATTTGAGTTGATTTTATCTAGCCCATAATTAATTATTCAGGGCAGCTTTCTTCATTTTCAGGAGTATGTTTGGAAAATAAGTGATATTAAAAATGAACGGAGTCATACATGCATGTGTGCCTAATGAATTTTATAGTGTTTCTGTTGGGCAGATTTTGAAACATTGGGGTGGGTGTTGGTTATGAAAGGTAGCTTCTACAGGATCCGCTATGAACATGAAATTTAACAGGATGACCAGCATGTGTTGTGTTCATAGTTTGCACAGAATCCCAGACATGACTCTTTCCCTTTCAAGTCAGGATATATTGTATGAACTCATGGGCTTGGGGAAATCCCAGGGAAATTCCATCTCCTTACCAGCCTTTTTTTTTCTCCATAAATAAACGTGGATGCTGTACAGTAATTAAATTTATTACAGATACAGGGGCTATTGTAAGCTATTTTAAATGAGAAAATGTTTAAATATTCTGTTATTTGATATACCAGATAATGTGTCCTTTTCCGTTACAGATTTGCAGTTGCTTCAGTTTTAGTATTGTCCTTTTATTTAGTTATTTGTTTTTATTTCAAAGCAAACATATGTTTAAAAAAAATTCTTTTGAAAAACTAGTAGACTGAATGCTCACCCTTAAATAGTATTTTGTGCTAATGTAAAGATTTGAACAATAAATGTTTTGGGTTTTTTTCACCAGCAAATCCGTGAAAGTTCTCCAAAAACATAATGCTTAATTAGCACACATTTGGTTGTGCCCACCAGTAATATAGTTCCCAATACCATTTGACAGTAAAAAGAAGTTTAATTTTCCTGATTTTAACTTTTTCTTGCTTGGGTGTAGACTAAGTAGAAGTTGTTTCACATCTGTTATAAGCTGCAGCACAGTCTTGCAGAGATATTGTATGATCATTAAGCTCTCAGATCTGCCAGCCCCTACAATTTTGCCATAAGTCTTACAAAAATGACACTTAAAATACAGATTTACAGGGAAAAAAAACAAAAGCTAAGGAAATAAGATTATTGCAGTAAAATCTGCATAAATGGCTCGTCCGTATTTGATTTGAATCCAGGTTTCATATTAGATATAATGGAGATAGTCAGGGAATCAGGGAACCAGTCTAACTTTACAGTAGTACCTCAGACACTTTAAACTGCACATTTTTTTTATGCAAAGCATCTTCATGATGAAGCTGTTGATTATAGAAATTTTTTAAAAAATGGCATCCAACAAGCAGTATATGTTGAAGATGAAAGGGAAAAGAAGCCCCATAAAAAGTGTTAATAATCAGTGCAGAAGAATAAAAATTAATAAAAAGATTTTTTTTGTATAAAATGAGGAAGGGACACATCTGTTTTTGGATGTCATGTGTTGATTTGAGTATGCCTCATGGCAGGAGATATGATTGCCATTGTCACGTGAAATTGAAAAAACTTCCAAGAATTATGTTACATTGAGAGATAACAACAAGCCATTGAGCTGCATAGGGCGCGGAACTGAATTTTGTGCAGCTGTAATAGAGGTAAATAAAGTCTACATGTGCTTTGTAAATTTTTCAGTTGAACATAATGTTTACCATCACTGCATCAGTTTTGATACCAAACATTTTAAATTACATGTTTTCCAAATTTACAATAGCATTACATGATATTTTGTTACACATTACTGAAAACTGGTCAAATTTACAGAAAAAAATTAGCTGCCTTACTGAGACAGTCTTGTTAGGGTTGGCAGGTTTGAGATCTGTTATATGCTGACACAGCCTTACAGAAATGCTGTGGGATTATTAAGATCTGTTATAAGCTGACAGTCTTAAAGAGACACTGGGGGATGACAAGATCTGATGTGCACAGCCTTACAGAAATATTGGGATCCTTAAGATCTGACACACCCAGCCTTACAGTGACACTGGGGGATCATTAAGATTGTTATAAGATGAAAGCTTAACAGAAACAATATGGAATCATCAAGACCCGTTAGTAGCTCACTCAGACTTAAAGAGACGTAGTGGGATCATTAAAATCTGTTAGAAGCTATACACATAGCCTTACAGAGACACTGGGGATCATTAAGATCTGACACACAGCCTTACAGAGACACTGGGGATCATTAAGATCTGACACACAGCCTTACAGAGACACTGGGGATCATTAACATCTGACACACAGTCTTACAGAAACACTGGGAATCATTAACATCTGACACAGCCTTACAGAGACACTGGGGATCATTAAGATCTGACACACAACTTTACAGAGACACTGGGGATCATTAAGATCTGATACACAGCCTTACAGAAACATTGGGGATCATGAAGATCTGGCACAGCCTTACAGGGGCACTGGAGATCATTAAGATCTGACACAAAGCCTTACAAAGACACTGGAGATCATTAAGATCTGACTCACAGCCTTACAGAAACACTGGGGATCATTAAGATCTGACACAGCCTTACAGAGACACTGGGGATCATTAAGATCTGACACACACAGCCTTAGAAACACTGGGGATCATTAAGATCTGACACAGCCTTACGGAAACACTTGGGATCATTAAGATCTGACAAAGCCTTACAGAGACACTGGGGATCATTAAGATCTGACACACACAGTCTTAGAAACACTGGGGATCATTAAGATCTGACACAGCCTTACGGAAACACTTGGGATCATTAACATCTGATACGCACAGCCTTAAGGAAACACTGTGACATTAAACGTAAGATTTGATAACACAAGAGCCTTCTCACTGGTCATTTGTGCTGCTTTAACTGAAGAGTGTGTTTTGGATTTTTAATGTAGCTTTAAAAAAATTTCAGTCATATCACTACAATGTCTGCAGTGTGGCAGTTCATAGTGACGTCTAGCACTGGGGCATCATGCTGCAGACATGTAGCATGATGTCCCACCCAGTCACATTATCCTGACACCAGGCCTAATACTAACCTCTTCATGCTGTGCACCTAGCGATGCAGTTGTTGGTACCATTTTATAAGTCTTTGGTATGACTTGGCCAGGGTTCAAACCCGCAAGGGACAGACACTCCTAACCACTAGGTCACTGGAGTGGTCATTTTGACTGAAGAGAATTTAATCACTGCATAATGAGGAATGCATAACTAAATAATTGTATGACATGTTGACACCACTAACTGTCACAGATACTGGAGAAAAGGGTTTCAGAACTTTATTTTCAGAAGAACCTGTATAACTTACAGATAAAACGCCAGAAAATGAACCTGCAGAACATGTCAATAAACCAACAGAATTCGGATAGTGATTCAGACTGTCATGAATCAGTAACCATTTAGGAGTAAACACAGTATTCAGACTGTCATGCATCAGTAACCATTTAGGAGTAAACACAGTATTCAGACTGTCATGCATCAGTAACCATTTAGGAGTAAACACAGTATTCAGAGTGTCATGCATCGGTAACCATTTAGGAGTAAACACAGTATTCAGACTGTCATGCATCAGTAACCATTTAGGAGTAAACACAGTATTCAGACTGTCATGCATCGGTAACCATTTAGGAGTAAACACAGTATTCAGACTGTCATGCATCCGTAACCATTTAGGAGTAAACACAGTATTCAGACTGTCATGCATCCGTAACCATTTAGGAGTAAACACAGTATTCAGACTGTCATGCATCAGTAACCATTTAGGAGTAAACACAGTATTCAGACTGTCATGCATCAGTAACCATTTAGGAGTAAACACAGTATTCAGACTGTCATGCATCAGTAACCATTTAGGAGTAAACACAGTATTCAGACTGTCATGCATCGGTAACCATTTAGGAGTAAACACAGTATTCAGACTGTCATGCATCAGTAACCATTTAGGAGTAAACAGTATTCAGAGGATTATTGTAGTGATGATTCTGCATCAGTGTCAAATAAAACTCCATCTGGTAGATCAAGTCTGTAAAAAAAAAAAGATATGAAATGCACATCTTTAAATGTTTGCCACCTTAAACACAAACTGTTTTCTAAAACCGTTCTATTACAGCAAACCATCTTTTGGAAGGTTACCTTGTTTGCCACCAATAATCACAAAATTCTTGAAAATCTTGCAAAATTTGTTACTGCAATAAGAAAACAATATCATGAATTTTGTGCTATCTGCAGAAGCATAAATTTTCCCTACTTCTCATTGATATAATATTTTTTCACTCTTACATCACTCCAGGAGAGTCATGGTATTCTACCATAACAGTGTTTAATTTATATACTCAAATATTTCACATTATGTTGGAATGTTTATTCTTGCTCTGATTGTAAATTTTGACCTATAATGTGATTTGTATCTCTCTGTGTTAGCAGTTGTGGTATTCATATATGCCACCTATGTGTGGCCTGAGATTTACTTTTATTAATAAAAGTTTTGTTCTGTTCAGTATGACCAAGGCATTTGACTCCGTTAAGAATAAATATTTTTGGCCAGGAGGTCTAAGTTTAGGTCAGAAGTATTCCTCTTGGTGTTGCTGTGACAAGTGTTTTCTTCTAACTGTAATGTGGAGCCACCACAAGATCCTTTCATGTTAATATCTTGAATTATGACTTGATAGTTTCCACTTCAAGAGACAGTGTCCTTTATGACAAGTGGACTTGACAGAAATCCTTTGATAGGGTCATATAGACCCAATTCCAAAATACTTGAGACCATTATTCACTCAGCTGACCACTCAACTGACCATTTCCAGTTGGCAGACAATGGATAAAAGTAGAGTGCTTTGTTAATAGTGTTTACACTAATCTTCAATTGACCAGTGGTCAGTTCTTTGGAGACAACCATATGGTATGCCTGCCTGACCATTGTTAATAATCATTTAGTTCAGGGGCAATATGGGGTTTTAATGGAGTGTGGGGAAGCTATTGTTGTACATGTTTTGGTTTTGTTAACCTTGCTGATGTTTAAACTGTTGAATAACAGTACTTTTACAGATTATTGGTCATATTCTAGTATTGTAGGTTCCAACAAATATCAAAGGCTTATTTTAAGCTGTTTCCTTGCACCAGTGATTTTTATTTTTCATCTTTGGTGCAAGAAAATTCCATCCATTGTTCCCACAGGGCACATTGAGAAAGAAAATCAAGGTTAAAGATCATTATAACTGATTTTACACTGAATTGAGTGTATCTGAAACTTGATGAATAGAATGCATTCATTGCCAAAGAAGGTTATAAGAAACATTTTCATTGGATGACATAAATGTCTTACTGATTATGATTGACATGGCCAGCATATGAGAGCACATGATACATGATCATTGATAGGAAATGTAAAGACGAAAAGCTGAAATCTTCAGCAAAAATACTGCTGCATTTATATCCATTGTATCATACAAAGAGGAAAAATTGTGGACTCTGCTGCCCAAAATAAATTCCATGGGAAATGGTTACTCCATCATGAGGAATAGAGCAGGTTATGAATTAGGCAGATGTGACACAATGCATATTGACCATGTGCCTTTACATAGAGTGGGCAGTGTCTTGAGCCGTACAGAGAAATTTGTAACATGGCAGCCAGGTTTCAGTATTACAGTTAACTGAACACGGCATAACTTTCTAGGGTAAAATTACCTTGCAGGTTAATAAAAAGTTGCGCTGTTGTAGAACTGAAAGGGTGTTTACAATGTCATCTCCCAACAAGTGGAATCAAAGTAAATTTATATCCTTTATTTCAGTACTTTAGGCTACTGTCCTATGCTAAATGCAAATAAAGGTCAGTGTATTAGAGTGTAGTTAGTAGGTGTATTTAGAGTGCAGTAGGTTGTTGTATTAGAGGGCACTGCACATCTGGTAGTATAACTGTCAGACATTAAGCAGTTTCTTGTCTAGCTAAGAAATAGTATTTAAACTGTGGACTTAAGAATTTCTCTTAAAATGGATGTGCACACCAGCACTTAGCTTAATGTATTTTTTTCCCTAATACCTTGGTAAATTTGAGAAAGCAATTACAGTGTTCATCAGAAACTAGCAGTAAATTATTTCTGGAATACAATTTTAAGAAAATTAGTCTCTGTAGCAAAGGCACTGCCTCAGTATTAAATTTTTGGCTAGAACATCGAAACATGCAAAAGTCCAGGGGAATGTCAAATGGTAACTATCTGCCTAGATATTTCTCAACATTCCGTAATTGTATTCATTACAATAAATAGAGATTTCTCAATGTTCTGTAATGACTTGTATTCATTACAATACATAGATATTTCTCAGCATTCCTGTACTCTCTATACTACATAAATTTTGTTGACACGTTTATTCTGTGATGCCAATTTTGACATGTACATTCTTTCTAATGTCTGAAGAAGTTAATGCATGAAATGTTTAAATCATACATATTTTTTCACTTGATAAAAGGTCATATAATCTTCTACCAATTTTGTATCAGTTTTATTGTATGTGCCCTAAGATTTTTCTAAAAAAAAAATTTCCTTTTAAATAATTATTATTGAGATTGCCATTATTGATCTAAGGCCTAAAAAAAAACGTCTTTCTGTACCTGTTCATTGTTGCCAATCCTAGCACTTCCCCCCCCCCCCCCGGTGACATTTTTGTTTTATAAATAAAATTCCCGAACTTGATTTGTGCATCTGATTGAAATGTTTTGCCTAGTATTTGAAGTGCTTAGTACATTATATATACTTACCATTACCTACCCTAATTTTAAAACCAGTGCAATAGGAAACATTTTTTGCTTGGCCTAATATTAAGCTTGGCATAGTTCATGGAGTTAAAGACAGTTCATTGTAAGCATCACATCATGTACATCACATTGTACAAGCCAATTTTGTTTAGTTTGTCTGAAATCATTATGTCGGTGCATGCTGTCTTTTGAGTAAATGACATCAAATTCTATTTATAGCAACAAGGTGAATTCAAAACCTGTGGTATTCAAATTCCAGTACAAAAAGCTCATAACAGGTAGAGGCTGTTAATGATCACAGTGGCACAGGCTGTGGATATCTTAATTTATGCAATACAAATATTAATTTTTTCCATTATATACTTGGAATTGGTCATTGTTGAATCAAGACTATTGCATGACTTGCTACAATTTCCTGGTCAAATAAATTGACCATAACCTGCAGAGTGCATGCCGTAGTTGTAGTGTGCTATGAAATTGTAGAAAACATGCTGTAATCTGACTCAACAAGTATTAATTCACAACATAATGCTGGAAAAGTGAATATTTATTGTAGAAATAAATCCATAATGTACATGCCTGTGATACTTGTTTGAATTTCTTGAATAAACAAGATACAGGTCTGGTTAATGGCAGCCCTATTTTTTGTTTGTTTATTTTTTTCTAACTGACCCCAGTTTTGGTTCTGGTAGGGGCCATTGGACCGCACTTTCACATTTCTGAATGAGCATTCGAGATAGCATAACCTATAGATCTTAGTTGCAGCTGTGGGTGAACTAGCTTCTCAACTCATGTTGCTGTGTCTGCCATTTCATTGACATAAAAGTATTGATCGGTGTCAAAATCTGGACCTACTAATTTACGGGTTCTAACTTTAGCTTCAAAGATGCTACTATACAGAAAATTGAAGTACTAATTCAATGAGGACTTTATATTTTATGTGTATGACAGGGCATTGAACAAGGACAGGAAAAGAAACCTTTTTTTTTTAATAGTAAACTAGTGGAACAAGTAACAAGAAAATGACAACCCACAACCTCTAGATTCAAACCTCTGGGGGGGAAGGGTGATATGCCTTCTACTGTGGCTTTATTTTTTTATTTGGTTTAAATTAAAGCCTAGACTGGGGGCCCATGGATAGCAGCCAAGTGGTCTAAATGCTTACCTTTACCAATTACTGCCATCTTACCTTTTTTCTCATGGGTTTGAGTCTCAGGCTCAGCCAATGTATGTAAGTGAAAAAGCATTCTAGTAACTTCTGTGGGTCAGTGGTTCTTACCATGGTTTTTCCAGGGTTTTCCTCCACCAGTTATACTGGTTGTCATGTTTAGCCTTAATTGCACTGAGAAATGGTGTCACACCCAAAGGCAACAGCAGCAACAAGACTATCACAGAAGCCATACAGGTCATGTAGGGACTATTTCAGTAATCGGTGGTCTTTGTAAGAATTTGATGGCACCTACCATTTTAATGGCAGTTGTTCACTTTATTTGGATCTTTATAAATCCATATTCCTTTGGAAGGTCATTATTTACACATCCCGAGAAAAATGTTGGCAAAAGAAGTTCTAAATCATGTGGACATTTTGGACAAGGTTAATGTAAAGATGTGATCCAGTAAAAATCAGACAATGTCATGCATTGTGATGTCACATTGAAAGCAGTTTGCACTGAAAACAAGTATGTACTACCCTGATATTTGTTACGATAGACCTGATGTTATCTTTTCTTGACCAAGTTTAGTACCTGGCTACCATCGTCAGAGTCTGTAGCAATGAATAATTTTCATCTGGAAGTTCTTTGATGACATTCAATGTGCAGAGCATTCCATATTCATCCGTTGCATCATGTGCCAGAAGATCTGGGTCTGTGCAGTTTATTAGGAGTAATAAATGGAACAGCACAGACCCTGATCTGCACTCCCATTATGCTATCGCAGATCAGGATCTTTGTTGTTTGCAGTTTGACTCGACTTATAAGCGAATATATACAGTACATAGATGTCAGTTTAATGTCTTTATGAGAAGACAGCACTACCATACAAAGACACATTGTAAATAATGTAACATCAGGGCTGGGCAGTCATTCACTTTTAAGATTTGGAGTCTTAGAGATTAGAAAAGATGCCTCCACACCTCCATTGTCTTGTGTTTCTTCAGCTGTAGAGTGTCTCAGTGAGTATTGAATAATGAGGAAACAGAATGACCAATTAATTGCTTGGAATAATGATGGGCACCCTGTCAAATGTTCCACACACTGAGTTAGCAGTGGGCCATTTCAGCTCCTCTGTGGGATATATTTGGCAATTATGTGTTTTTGAAGACTACATACAAACAGAATGATGTCAACTGAATCATTGGCATCCTGAATTTGAACTTACAATGTGTATTTTTGGCCAGGAGGTCAAAGTTCAGGTAAAAGCTCTTCCATTTCTACTATCTGTCACTTTCTAGAAATAGGAAAACTGACCTTTATGGAGTCGTCCAGAAATTTCTTTCATGATAATATCATGAAATATGGCTTGATAATTCTCTTCCACTGGAAATAACATTGGTTGTGACAAGTGGTCTGTACAGCAGTCCTTTGATAAAGTTGTATTGATACCATTCTGGGATACCCAAACACCATTATTCACTTAAGTGACCATTTCTAATTGATAGTTGATAAAAGCAGAGTACATGTACTTTTATAATAGTGTTTCCACTAATCTTCAGCTAACTAGTGGTCAGTACTTTGGAAAAAGCCATATGGTATGCCAACCTGACTATTTTTAAACTGGTTAATTCAGGACTAAATTCGGGCCTTCAGTGGATCATGAGGGAGGCATTTGTTGCAGACATGGTTGTTTTTATTGACATTAATAATGTTCACATTATTGGATAAGAGTGCTTTTCCACAGATCCAGGCTGTTAAGCTGTCTGTCCATTTTCCTCTGTCTATTGATGCCAGTCTCAATTTCACAGTTTTATCATAAATTTAGATTCTTTTCATTTTCGTTTTGCATCCATTATGTGGTGCAATTTAACTATACCAAAAGTTTATGAATATTGTACACATTATTCTTTTATATGATATTTGCAAAGTTACAAATAATAAATTGGAAAATTATAATTTATAGTGAAATAGGGAGTATTTATATGATCAATTCTCCATCTTTTCTTACTCATTTTCCCCCAGAGATTCAAATGTTCCTTTTACCTGAACTGTGTAACTTGCATCTCCATCATGAACGATAACTGTGAAACAAAGCTTGTCATTTATCGAATGTTCTTTTCACTTGGTTGCCTTACTACCTTTAATACCCATTTTTGAATAGGTAGGCTAATATTCGGTACTTAAATTATATTACTTATCTAAAAATATTTATAACTGTGTTCAATTCATCAATTGAAAGGAGTTGGTGTGACTCACAACCGTAACCACAAGCTCTTAGGCAGGTAATTTGCATGTCTTTTAACTGGTTTTTTTTTTATTCCACCCAGTATATTTTATACAACAGGCTTAATTAATGTGCTAATACAAAGCAGGTCGGCTTTTAATTGAGTGTAACAATACAACAAATATATTTTTGTGCAATTCAATTTACATTTTTCAAACTTGACCTTTAGTGGGCACCATTAGTCATTATTGTACTAAGATGCCATAAAACACTACATACATGTGTACATATAAAAATGATAAGAATAAAGAGCCAGATGACTTACCATAAAGTATATATTTTGAATTGACTCTTGACATCAATGTATGCATCAAAACTACAGAATTATAGATGCATTAATGATTTTGCAGCCGTCCTCCTAACTTTAATTAGTACAGCTTGACTATTTAAAGAATCACATCTAAGGCCCAAAAGTGGGTACAGGTGTTTCAAGCAAGTGAAATGGGGCTCAAAAGAAGGTGCAGCATTTGATTGCTAATATGGGTCTAGTCTGTTCAGGGTGGTTAGCTCTATAGGTTAGAGTAAATACATACTTGTACTATCTTACAAACACCAATGAAATAAAGTATTTGGCATAAATTGTCATCTTGCCCAAAAAATACAAAATAATTAGCTTTCAGGAGTTTACTTAGATTTATGTTAGAATATGTTTGAATAGTTTAGGACCCCCATTCCCATGTTTTAGTAAATGAAATTGAAAAAATTCTAAACACGAGCAGCAATGTTAGTTAATCTTGTCATGACTATACCACAGGAAGCATGATAATAATATTGAATTAGGGTATTTGTAATTTGTCTTGGAAACAATCAAACTATCATAGATTGGGAAAAGGGTGTAATATTTGTCTACAAAGGTTTAAAACAACAAAGCAGAGATACATGGCTACATTTAATCAAACCAAAAACAATCAATAGAAACACTTATTAGCTAAGGGCAAAAGGTAATGAATATGTAATATTTTCCTCAATGTATTGAGACACTTAGTGCTGACCAAGATTCATCTGCTTAGTGGATAAGTGATATAATCCATATCAGACATGCTGTGTTTATGTATGTTGTATGTGATATCCATTTCAGACATGTTGTGTTTGTGTATGTTGTATGTGATATCCATTTCAGACATGCTGTGTTTGTGTATGTTGTATGTGATATCCATTTCAGACGTGCTGTGTTTGTGTTGTATGTGATATCCATTTCAGACGTGCTGTGTTTGTATATGTTGTATGTGATATCCATTTCAGACATGCTGTGTTTGTGTATGTTGTATGTGATATCCATTTCAGATATGCTGTGTTTGGTATGTTGTATGTGATATCCATTTCAGACATGCTGTGTTTGTGTATCTTGTATGTGATGTCCATTTCAAATAAGCTGGTTGGCATTATAATCCATTACAAACATTTCAATTTAAGGTACATGCCCTTTTAAAAAAGTACTATAATATCATACACTGTTGATCTAAAATTCCATGCAACACTGAAAAAAACCCACATGGTTCAGGATTTCAATAATGTTGATAACATTGGTGACTTTCTTGTAGTATTTATTTGTTGCAAAGGGTAGTGGGTTTGTGCAAGTTTGAATTATCTCCCCTGGTCTACACTGAACTTTGAGCTGTATTTTCTTTACTGCTGTTTTGGGGTTTTTTCTGCTTTCCTCCTTTATAAAGTGGTCTGCCGCTTTATAATCAGTTTTATTTTCAGATTAAGCTTGCAATATCATTGGCAAACATTTCATTGTTGTACACTCATGTATCACAGGTTATTTGGCCATAAAGTCACCAAAATTCTCTCTCTCTCTCTCTCCCTCTCTCTCTCTCTCTCTCTCTCTCTCTCTCTCTCTCTCTCTCTCTCTCTTCTCATAAGCATAAGCAGAATTATTTGGGCCAAAAAAAAGAAATGCAGTTGTTTAATTTTACAGATAAAGAAACCATGGTAACAGATGCGGGTAAGCTGCATGTCCTTGACACCCTGCTTCAACGGTTAAAGGATGAAGGTCACCGTGTCCTCATTTACTCCCAGATGACAAGAATGATTGACCTACTGGAGGTATGTTAATGTCTTTTTATTTGTCAAGCCAGCATTTAGCAGATAGTGAAACATGAGCAAACATCATCCAGCAACAGTGGCAGAATTGTCATCATCAACATTAAGTCATATCTCACCTGGCCATAAGATCAAGCGAGCTTATATATGGCAGTGCATCTGTTGTCTGTCCATCAGTAATTGTATGTTACCACTCAGAGTCCATTTTCCAGTCATCTTGCCATGGGTAAGCTGACTTTTATCAAATTTGTAAATCCCTGCCACTCTAGGTCACAGTACTTAACCAGTTTTGATCAGACTTGGAATATATGCTTATATCAGGCATATGCAACACACAGCCCACGACCTGGTTTAATCTGCCTATTTACATCTTAGGTCATTGCTTTAAAAATCACTCATCAGGCCCACAACCTGATTTTATCTGCCTATTTGCATTATAAAGTGTAGCTTTAAAAAATCACTTATCCAGTCCACACCCTGGAGGAAGTTGAATGTGCCTGACTTATATAATTAAGATCTTGGACAAGTTCATTAATGTGTTTGAAGTACACATTATAATGGTGTGATCTTGCATGTGGCTTTTTGAACTTGTTACCACTATAAGTCATATTTTTCTGATTTAGTTCTTAACAGACTTAAAATATGGACTTGTATCATGACTTTCTTGAATGGGTTTGACAGTGATTGAGACCCACATCAGCTAATGAGCTTATCTGGCACCGGATTGTCTGAGCTTGTTACCACTGTCATAGCCATATTTGACTTGATTTAATCAAACTTTGAAAATATGTATGTATCATCAAAGCTTGGACGAGTTTGATAATGAGCGAGATTCTTGCATACAATTGAAGTGATCTTATTCTGATTGGCTGAACCAGTTACCATTATGGAGGTCATAATTCTGATCCGATCTTGTGTGATTGGCTGAACCAGTTACCACTATGGAGGTCATAATTCTTGTCTGATCTTGTCTGATTGGTTGAACCAGTTACCACTATGGAAGTCATAATTTTTATCTGATCTTGTCTGATTGGCTCAACCAGTTACCACTATGGAGATCATAATTCTTACCTGATCTTGTCTGATTTTCACAAAGTTAAAATATGGTGCTTATATCTGCAAGATCTTGAATAAGTATGATAATGGGCAAGAGCCATGCATATTAATTAGATGCATCTGATGTTTAATGACTTCATTTCTGAGAAAGAAACTACACATATTAATTAGCCTTTTGAAAGAATTTTTATCAGGATGAGGTAAAATATATCAAATTAACAATGTGGGAAATCTGGAAGATAGTTTACTTAAGTTTTGTTCTTACAGTTTGACATAACCCTCCCTAATAAAGTGGTCACTTGGGCTTTGCAAGCCAGGTGAGCAGTGTCAGGCCCATTTTGGCCTCAGTTTTGAAATTACAGTGTGCTATTTGTAGAGTTCTCCCTCATTTTAATGCTATTTATGGGAGTTTTACAGTATAATGACTTACTGTAAGACTACCATATTATGAGGTACATGATACAGTTACTGATAATATGCTGCCCATAGTAGCCAGGAAGAATGCTGCCCTGTAGTGAGACTGCCTTGTATTGAAGCACATGAGACAGTACTCATATGCTGCCCATGGTAGCCAGGAAGAATACTGCCCTGTAGTGAGACTGCCTTGCATTGAAGCACATGAGACAGTACTCATATGCTGCCCATATTAGCCAGGATGAATGCTGCCCTGTAGTGAGACTGCCTTGTATTGAAGCACATGAGACAGTACTCATATGCTGCCCATAGTAGCCTGGAAGAATACTGCCCCGTGGTGAGACTGCCTTGTATTGAAGTACATGAGACAGTACTCATTATATGCTGCCCATTGTAGCCAGGAAGAATACTGCCCTGTAGTGAGACTGCCTTGCATTGAAGTACATGAGACAGTATTCATTATATGCTTCCCATGGTAGCCAGGAAGAATACTGCCCTGTAGTGAGACTGCCTTGTATTGAAGCACATGAGACAGTACTCATATGCTGCCCATAGTAGCCAGGAAGAATACTGCCCTGTAGTGAGACTGCCTTGTATTGAAGCACATGAGACAGTACTCATATGCTGCCCATGGTAGCCAGGAAGAATACTGCCCTGTAGTGAGACTGCCTTGTATTGAAGTACATGAGACAGTACTCATTATATGCTGCCCATAGTAGCCAGGAAGAATGCTGCCCTGTAGTGAGACTGCCTTGTATTGAAGTACATGAGACAGTACTCATTATATGCTGCCCATAGTAGCCAGGAAGAATACTGCCCTGTAGTGAGACTGCCTTGTATTGAAGTACATGAGACAGTACTCATATGCTGCCCATAGTAGCCAGGAAGAATGCTGCCCTGTAGTGAGACTGCCTTGTATTGAAGTACATGAGACAGTACTCATATGCTGCCCATAGTAGCCAGGAAGAATACTGCCCTGTAGTGAGACTGCCTTGTATTGAAGCACATGAGACAGTACTCATATGCTGCCCATAGTAGCCAGGAAGAATACTGCCCTGTAGTGAGACTGCCTTGTATTGAAGTACATGAGACAGTACTCATTATATGCTGCCCATTGTAGCCAGGAAGAATACTGCCCTGTAGTGAGACTGCCTTGTATTGAAGTACATGAGACAGTACTCATTATATGCTTCCCATGGTAGCCAGGAAGAATACTGCCCTGTAGTGAGACTGCCTTGTATTGAAGTACATGAGACAGTATTCATTATATGCTGCCCATAGTAGCCAGGAAGAATACTGCCCAGTAGTGAGACTGCCTTGCATTGAAGTACATGAGATAGTACTCATTATATGCTTCCCATGGTAGCCAGGAAGAATACTGCCCTGTAGTGAGACTGCCTTGTATTGAAGTACATGAGACAGTATTCATTATATGCTGCCCATAGTAGCCAGGAAGAATACTGCCCAGTAGTGAGACTGCCTTGCATTGAAGTACATGAGATAGTACTCATTATATGCTTCCCATGGTAGCCAGGAAGAATACTGCCCTGTAGTGAGACTGCCTTGTATTGA
>JAECUM010037346.1:0-27792 GCA_016617855.1 Megalonaias nervosa
TATATATATATAAGAACTTATATTACTTCTATGTAAAATAATAAAAAAGGTAATTAAAAATACTGAAAAGGCTATTTCGTTTTAAGAATAATATTTAATTACCATAGTCAATGTCTTAAGGGATAATATAGCCAAGAGCACGGTTAATATTTTTTCACAGTTGTTATTCATGTCAAGGATATTAACTGTAATAGGAGAATAACTACGTTACTTTTGAGTCTCTTCATTCATCTTATTGTCTTCTTCAGCATAATTATCTGCCATCTGTCTCATGCCTAAAAAAGATAATTTATATATATTTCTGTAGAACATATGACAGTGCTCCCAAGCACGTACAGATAGTTTCTTAAATATGATGAAGAGAGGTAGACTGACAGTTAGACGGATTCATAGATTAATGGATTGAAAAACAAACATTAAATGGATGACTCCACGTATGAATAAACAGAATCGTCGATCCAGCTAAAGACAGTAGTCTGACGGATAGATGAGCAAGTAAACGGTTATATGCAGCATGTGTTGTTTATTATTATTATTATTATTATTATTACTAGTATGTACAAAAAAGATTAGATAGTTGTTTTATTTAAATCCGTCAGTTTTGTTAAGGAGATTGAAAAGATGTATGACTTTTTAAATACGTTTAACAAAATAATCGTCTTAAGGATAATCTTGGATGCAGAATGAGGCAAATATTTCTAATCGCATGGGGAAACAACGTGAAAAGTCATTATATGATACTGTACAAAGTCATTGATGTTCAGTAGGCCACTCAGCACTGATAATGAAACTCCAATTATGCAATCAGTGAATATACTAGCAGTAGCGAAGAACACTTATTATCACTCAATGGTCTTAAACTAAGTAATATAAAAAAGCAAAACCAACAAGTTTAGTAAAATTCAGCAAATAATTTATTTCCCTTTATACAAACTGAAAACTTATATGGAACTTACAGTATTTGAATTAAATCCCAAATAATCATAAAAGCTCAAGCACGGTCCAGAATTATAGAGTTGTCCCAATTAATTCGAATATTGAATGTGCTGATGTGCCAATAGCCTTGTATGACCAGATGCGCCAACAGCCCTTGTGTATCACAATGGTATAATCCAGAATGTCCTTTAATGTATTCAAAATGTTCCCGTAGTTACTTAGCCCAAAACATCAATGAATAATTTTAAATAAATGATTCAGCTCAAAGACTGTCTGAACACAGCAGTAAATAATTCTGGAGACTGAACTCAAGATACAGTCAGGATGTTGGTCATTTTTCCATCAAATTCGTAAACAGGTTCAGGCCTTGAACTTAAATGTAAGTAAATGACATGATAAAAATCATGCAGACAATATAATTTCCTAGGGGAAAAAAAAAAAAAAACAAGGTCCAGATCTTATATCCAAATAAGCATCGTGTTTACAAATGATCACAATTTTAAACTATAATGTTTAATCATCGACAAAAGTAAGCTATGTAATATGTTGTTTACAACCGACGCTTGCCATCTACACCCACGGACAAAAGTTAAACACACAATATCCGTATATATAACATACCAAGGATAAATTAGTTATAAAAATGCCTTCAACATTATAATATGTGGAAACGTCGGAGTCACTTTTGTTCTTAAGAATATGAATAGTTGTATGGTGAGTCTAAGCGACTTGCACAATGTCAAGCATTTTGTAAAAAGAGAATCACATGCAAAGACTCAGAAACTATCGAGTCAATATAGAAGCAAGACATTTTACGTCATATGATGTCATTGTATAAGCATCGTTGATTTACGAATGGGTATATCATGTATTGATTTGGTCAAATAGTGAAATGAAAAAAAAATAAATTAAATTCAAACATAAAAATGTATTTGACGGTAATCCCCAGTTGATGCCGTCTGGAGAAAAAGGTTGTTCACAATAAACTGCAAAGAGACTAGAAACAGCTATCACGGATGAAAAGTATTTCACAGCGAATAGTCGTTCAATGAAATATTATCATTTGAGCGTATTTCTATAACCTCTATATATTCTGTGACGAGTACCAAATCCTGAAATTGCGTACACCATCAGTCGAAAGCATAGATGATTATTTCATTAAAGAATACAGCTGGCAAATATAAAAGAGCATGTAGCTGAGACAACGCTGCTGTCCAGATTCAAGGTTGAGATTGCTCTCAGTGTGGAATTTGCCTGATAATTTAAACAACGATTGCTTTACACCATTTACAACATCACACCCATGGCTTTATAGTGGTACTTGTATAATCTTGAACCATAAAGAGACCGAGGCAATATATATATATTGAAATTATTAAAAATTATGCATACATTCTCCAGAAGTTTACAAAATACTCCAGAGGGGGTTTATGATGGATGCTTTATTCATGCTTCATGTTTCCCTGTATAAACCTTTTTGCGGATCGAGTTGCATACCAACACCAAAGTATGTTTCAAAGCGGTCAATGATGATATTTTAAATGAGCAATCTTATCGGCGTTGCATCCCGTTAGGAACAAAATAGATCAGCCTCGTAAATATAAAATAATGAATGACACTTAAGTTTGGTAACATTGAATTTCCTGTAGAGGTTACAGGCATCAGTAAGTTTGAGTGACTCAACCCTGATGTCGCTGCCAATGTGTATATATGGAATAATAACCAGGACCCAATTCGTCTTTATACGTTGAAAAGCGCACGCTACAATATTGATTTGTTATTATAAAGCACATGGATGGTTCATTGGTGCGATATCATTATATATGGATAAAACATTCTCCACAACTTGTATATTGACATCACAAGCACAAGAGGAAAACGTTTCTATGTAGACGACGCATGCACGTGTGCAGCACACATCTCACTGACAGTCATGAATTTTACTGTGACATAATCAGTTAGAAACCTCAATGAATAATTATGCCAGACCATGGTAAGAACATTTTGAAATTTAATGCGACGCAGCGAAAAATATGTCTTGTATGTAATTTACGCGGACTTCGAATGTATCAAGATTCCAGTGGGTACTCCTGAGATTTCGTCAAATACATTCCATGTTGCGGTACAAGTCCCATGCGGATTTTGTTACACTGTAGTCAGGAGTGATGGAATAACTAAGTCACCAATTTTATACTGCGGTAAGAAGACAGTAGAGGTGGTTGTAAAATCGATCGATGTCACAGAAAATGCATACGGCAAAAACACTCCGGACATGATTAGGACTAATGATGAAACATGCGAGTTTTCCACAAGAAGGCATTGATGGGTCAATGATTTTTTTCTTAGTTCCACTCATGAAACATTAAACAACCACTGTCAAATCACTTGTGCGTACTAAGGAAACTGCAAGCGGTGCACTCAATCTATATTTACCAATTAATCAAAACAAATGAATTCTTGCTGTGCTTCAAAATCTTCACGGTTATGATGGCCACTTAATGCAGTCAGTCGCAACGGCACTGAATGCACCAATGAGCGTCATCCTAACCATGATGGAAAATGCATGACGTTTAGTCTGGGTCATCTGATATTGACTGACTCAGTGCAATTTGCTAATTTCAGCCTGATAAACGTGTGATCAACCTTGCAGCGGCAAGAAAAGCTTCCCATTATAATGATGGATGAAAATCACAAGTCAATACGGTGGCGTCTATTATGGAATGTTTACACTGTTCTCGTAATGGAAACTATCTACATGAGCGACTGGAACAAGTTAGCTGAAACTAAATTACCACCGATCTAGACATTCCAGTCAACGTTATCTCGTGAAGGTATTTCCGCCAACGACTACGCACATACAAATAATGTCTGGTCCCCATATGCATGTCATACTTTTGGCGAATATCACTATCTGTACTTGAGAAACGATGTCCTGCTGCCTTCGGATATGTATGAGACATTCCGAGATACCGCCATGCGTGAGTACAAGTTCGATCATATCCACTAATTTTCGTCACCGGGAATGGTCTGGGAAGCTCTGCTGCCAAAAGCAAGGTCGAGTTGGAACTGCTCACTGACATTGTTTGTGGAACGCGGAATCCGATGCTAGATTTCCATGGAAAACCACCCATACGAAAAAACTAACACGGATACAATTCCGCTGTGCAAAACAGTTACATCGCGATTCTTGACTCAAACTATCGTTATAGATAGACCACGACAGAGCCCATGCCTCTTGGTGGGTTTAAATAGATTGATCCCGCGCACATATATGTTCACAAACATCTACATGAACTGACAGGTCTTTGGAAACAGACCTCAAGTATCCAGACGAGCTGAGCCACGCACATAACGATTTTCCACTAGCTCCAGAAGCCTCCCACGGCAAGAAAGCCAAGATGAAGTTGGGAAAAAAGAAACTATGTTGCTGCGTCAGTACCAGACTTGTCAAAGTTGTTCATGTACGAGTTGTACTTGATCAAGCGACCAAACCGCGGTACAATGACAGCATGAATATGTTGTGCACGTTTATATACTCGCCAACGAATCTGGTATGATCCGGCACAAAACATTAATAAGGCGAAAAGAAAATCAAATCCGGCCAAAGACATACAGCATTTGTGTTTATCGATGCACCAAGGTGAGATTGTCTCCTCCTGACACCAAGCGATCGATATTCCCTGACGGAATCACCACTTACGCGTACAGGCGCAACGCGATTGTCAATCGACATACGATTGATGCGCTAGCGTCCTAAAACAGACTTCCGTGGTAGTTTTGTATCCAGTCAGCGAGCTGTAGCTGTAAAATCACAAATGATAATGTTTTGTGGCGTGAGTTTGTCACACTGTTCACAACTATCAAATCTTCGATAGAGAAACCCTCCTGGAAGATTTGTAAATAAACATTTAAATCATTTTTTTTTAAAAAAAACGTTATGTCATGTCATCCGGCGCCTCCGGTCGAGGTGTCTTCCGAGGAAGAAGCATATCTCTCCTCACTGGAAGATCTCCTCCAGAAATCACACACACATGAAAAAGGTCTGCACGCAAACGTAGAATAACCAGAGGTTTCACCGAAACCGATCAGTTCAAACCGACAGGATCCAAGTGCATGCTTGTAGACAAAACAACAAACTGGCAAATCAACTCGTAAATTGGTTGGTCTCACTACTGGGTTCAGTTCGCGCGGGCAACATCGCACTATTTGTAAGCGGTTGCTCGCCAATGATAGTATGGACCCGCGTCGTTTCGCTTGTCAAAACACTAACTTAATGAAGACATCGATGATGTATATAACGAACAAACAAATGATGAGTTCTGATACTCTTCCTGCTTACTCGAAATCAACGATGCATTGCAGCGTGTTGTTATAAATACAACCACGAGCATCATCTCGATGATAATAGTCTATTCAAAGAAGAAAGACTTGCATGTGACGTTCCCTACACCTTTCACCATAGAGGAGTCCCGCATACTCGAGATAGCACTAGAGTCGTTGCGCATGTATTACAGTCGACATAACATTCGATCACGACCATTCGGTGGTCTTCCTTCCCAAAATTCACTTGTGTTTTTGATGGATGATGGCGACACCTGGCAGGTAGTTGACATGGAGTCGATCAATGAAGAGATTCAACGGTTGGATTCCATTAAAGACCAACAAAAACTCTACAGTCTTCATACGCGAACAGGAGTCCACACTCAGCTCTTCCATCTCAATGAATCGGATTCGTACGAGGTTGCCATCACACGATCATGAAAAAGAACACTTCTCGGTTTGCCTGATGACATTTATAACATTCCCGAGAACAATCAAATCTTACCCGCAGAATCTAAAGGGACTGCTTATCATACTGCGTCTGACATTATCAGGATTACCTCAACGATGCAAATCGTTGGACCTGATACGCCATCAGTGGCAGTTACGAAAGCGTTGAATCCGCAAAAGTAGCTGTTCAAAGTTACATCCTGTTTGGGTTTCCACTAACTGTAGGACCAGGTGGAACCGCAACCGGGACGGCTTTGAAATAGGATGTTGATGGAAATAAACGTTTCCATTTTACCACAGCTACAGACAGATTTATTTTCTTTACAAACACTGATACACATTGAACGATGCATAACAGCAATGCTCATCCATTTTACTGTTTAAAGAATGGAACTCTACATTTCGATATAAAAGTACACCAAACCCTTATGCCGAAACTTGTGATCTAGTTTTATGACAAAGGATAACATCGTGTTCTATAAACTGTGCTCTTATAATTCGCAAGTCAAAAATAGCTATCGTAATAAAGCACAACAGTATAATTTAATGTATCATAGACGTTGTTTTGGATTTAACTGTCCTTCACTTTGAACTTAAGTCCATTACAGATTCATTTAAAGCAGGTCTGAAGACTTCAATCATATTTATTTTGCCAGTAACTTGCGTGTACTCGTTATTGCCATTACTTGAGCTTTGGTGTTGTTATTGTTTTGTTTTATAGTTTGCTTGTTTGTTACTTGCATTGTTATCCCCAGTTGCAAATCCAAATATTACAAAGACAAGTTTACAGATGCTGGTTTCACTAACGTGCACTCTGGTCAGCATAAAATTATGACTCTTTCCCTATCTATCCAATATAGAAGCATCAGTAGGTTCAAACCGCGGGCTATAGAGAGATTCAGAACATTTGCTCATACTACCTTTTTACTGACAAGATTACAAGCGAGCAAATCAGTAAAAAATAGTCTGCAAGCTCTTTTGAAAATTTTGCCTATCAAAAAGAAATAAAATACCCAATAAACTGAATGAATCTGACTCTAAATTTAAGTATGTGTTGTTGTTTGAAATTTTATCGAAGTTAGCTTGCTCACAGGTTAGATATGAGAAAAATCTTCAGGTGCTAGAGTGCGATTTTTCAATAATGACTTTCTCTATCCCTCTCTCTCTTTCTCTACCTGTCGTACTACCACAGTTAGTTTTGAAAACAAGATCCTTATTGCTTTGTTTGCAAATTATATTCCTGACAGTACAAATATCCAAGTAAATTTTACCAATACATAACGACCAATGACCTACTCACTAACACGCATGTTTGCAAACCAAGGCACAGTCTTATTGATCAACACACACACACACACACACACACACACACACACACACACACACACCATCTTGATGACAAACATATCCCTCTACCGACCAATTGCAATCCATACCGACCATCACACCGTCATACTGACCAAGCCGCCTACTCTACTAACAAATGCCTCTACTATCCACCCTACTCCCAATCAAAACATCCTCTTATTGAACAGCAGGATGGCATTATGTTAATTCTTACCTCCTTCCGTATCGCCCATCACTTCTAAAATTAAATAACAGCTACCAAGGGCATCTTTAATAAAGATGTAAGCTAATGTCAATCAAGATATTTAAAAAAAACTCAGAAAACACAACAAAATGAATTTGGTACATATTATATTTGGTTTCAGTGAAAGTGTGCCAGAAAACAAGAACAGGAAGAAGAAAAAAAAAAAAAAAAAAAAAAAAAAAACAAGAATACGATTTCGCTTTTATAAACATGAACACATATTTCTTTTTTTAAGTAAAGGTGTAAACAAAAATGTAGAATGTGAGAAAAGAATAACAATCGTAAATATCTCGAGGAAGCCAATCAATTTTCTATGTATTAACGCAAAATGCATTGTTTAAGGAACACCTCTATATTTCATATATAAAAGGATAATAAAAGAAAAACAAAACCAAAAGATAAAAACATCAAAGATATAAGTGCAATGGAGTTTCGAAAGACTTTTGTATTCTGCATTAACATTTTAATTTATCATCATGCGCCCTCTTCATGATACAATTAAGCTTTCAATTTCTTAATTAAGTTTTCTTACTAAATAGAGGGTAATAAACATCCAGTCAAAACATCACCTGTGTGAGTCAACAGATCTACAAGTCATCTTCATCTTGACAACACCTTCCAGAGTTTCTTAATACTTAAGCACATGTTTATTATTGTATCAACCTTTTTATCCATGAGACTCGCACATTACAAAATTGCCGTTCTCTCTGTACATCAACTGTAACTTAGGCAAAGCAGCAGGGAGGTCGAATCCTACAAAATGTTCAGTTAGAGATTACGCTGAAAACGAAAGTTTCCTACTGAGACATAAATACAAAGTCAAGGTCAATAACGTCAAAACCGAAATCTCTAACCGACCCGAAACTTTATTATTTGGGTTAGCTTATTTTTGTTACTTTATTTTTTGACATTTATGATTTCGTCGTTATGGCGTGTTTTGTTTACTCACGCGCTCACACACTCGATGTCGTCGCCCTCCCTGATGCTGTGTTCTTCAGTCAAAATTTTTATCGAGACCAACACGATATCTCGAACAAGGATCATGTAAATTTATCGTGACAAATCCGTGTGGGGTAGCTTGCGCTTTTGAGAAGAAATTTTTGAATTTAATCATATCCATATCTCCTGAATACCAAGTCTGATGAATGTTTCGCAGAGTATGTGTATCGAGTCCATTAAACACAACTAAAAGATTACAATTGTCTCTGATCACTTTACGTATTTGTGTATATCGCTGAGTAACATAAATGACATCTGTATTTTTGTGTATGCCTCGGGAAAATATCCAAGCTGGATTTGAGTGTTTGTCCAATATCACATCGTCATACACTACGAGATTATAAATACGTTCATCAAGATCATCCACAGATGGAGCTTCATTAATATCGGTGATAAAATCAACAATATCATTATCATCTTCATCTTCATCCAACGACTTCGCTTCTTCATTAAAATGTTTAAGCACATCGTAGCATCGCTGATCATCTAAGGATGGTACCACCAAATGCAACTTATCCCACTTTAACCATCTCATTATCAGATTAAGCAATAATTGCGTCTTACCAGACCCAGATGGACCCATTATAATTGCTCTGATAGAATTTGATATCGCTGCATGATGCTTGATTAGCTCTTGCTTTCGTGTCGTTGAGAAGTCAATGACATCCATGTTGTACAAATATAATAAACAATATGAATTTATATTGTGTTCGATGCAGAGCATCCACCCCCACCAGTGGATTAACAACAATAACAAAAAAACAAAACAAAACAAAACAAAAAAAAAAAAAGCTTGCCCTTACAGGCAAATGTGTAAAATGTGGTACAAGCAAATACAAATTTATTTATATACGAAGACAGGTGGTGATATCGCTGCTTCACTGAGAAAATTACCAGGGATTCCATGGGCTAAATACCCAGGAGAAAAACAACTTCCTGGATATAATTATTGTGGTCCTGGAACCCGACTTGATATCCGACTTGACGAACGAGACCAACCAAGACCCGGAGAGTATCCAATAAATGCGATTGATCAAGCGTGCCACATTTTGATGTTGCGTATAAAAATAAAGATTTACAACAACGACATATTGTAGGTGTGAAGTTGATTCACGCGTTAAATTCCATAAAAATTAAATCTCTCAGAGAAAAACTCGCTAGCTTCCAAGTAAAATCTGCGATGAAAGGTAAACTAGTGCTAGGAGCTGGTAATTAATCATACATAACTATTATAATGGAATCTATTTATTATAGCCTAAGAGGATATTGGAGAGGTATAGCAGCAATTAGTAAACTTGCTGATGCAGCAAATTTCACACGTTCTGTTGCTGCAAATTTGTTAGTACGGCAGGCAATATGGCAAATGTATCTACCACCACCTAAACAAATTCAGTACGCACATTTTGATGTTAGCGCTCCCAATGAAATTCATCAAGCAGATATTTTGTTTTACCGCATGATACTATTAAAACATGTAAATGTCAATCACGCACATACAAATACAAGTTAACTGTCGTTGACGTTGCAAGTAGATATAAAGAAGCAGAACCATTATCAACAAAAACAGCAGCTGACGTTGCATCTGCTTTTGAACGAATTTATCAACGCGGTGGTTACGATGGCCATAGCTACTACAGGTTGATCCTGGCAAAGAATTTCTTGGTACAGTATCATCTCTGATGAAAAAACATAATGTCAAAATCAGGCGAGGATATACCGCAATTCATCGCTATCAGGCAATCGTTGAACGATTTAATCAAACACTTGCTGAGCGGTTATTTAGATATCAATATGCAAAGGAAATATCCACAGAATGGGTTGCAAGACTACCAAGTGTGATAGCTGCGTTAAATAATGAAATTACTCGTGCAACTTCCATGAAACCCATCAGCGCGAACACAAAAAATATACCAATACAACGACGTGACTGTTCCTCGAAACAACCAGTATTAGGTAATGTGACTGTAAGATATTTATATGACTCTGGTGAACTTGAAGGTGGTAATAAAAGAGCAAATGATCCTATCTGGAGTGTGATCACACATACAATTTCCAGCGTGGTAAGATCCACGGGTAGACCTGGAATCTACAGACTAGATTCAACTGCTCCTCAACGTGGATTTGTACGTGAACAATTACAAGTAATTCCTGAAGATACACAATTACCACCGTCTTCACTTCTGTGAAAGCAGAACACTAGCACCCCTATGTCGATTACACTCAAGACAGGTCAATATCACATTTTCACGTGTGTTACCGAGATTACTATTAATTCTATCCACGGTGAATTGTTTTGGATTAGTATTCGAATATTGCCATGACATTATTGCATTACAGCTCGCACAGTGATTATTCTGTTGTTGTTTTAGTGTCACGATAAATATCAAGATAAAAATCACGTTTATTTTTTTGTCAGATTGCTGATAACCAACTAATTTCTTCTTGACAACATCTTTAATGTTTCTATCAGTTATGTCCTCGGTTATCACGTGATCTATTACAACTCTCTTCAGTTGAGATATTTTTCTGACTCTAGAAACCGCCAGATAAACTAAATTTGGCCATTCGATCCGATCATCGACAATCCAGATATTTGTATCAGAAATAGTTAACCCCTGTGACGAGTGAATCGTCATTGCGTACCCTAATGCCCACGGAGATTTATCCATCGTTAACGCGTTGTCAACTGCGCTAACATCAACAATAACAATATCATTAAGAACGAGTTTTTGTTTCTCGTCCGTTCCTGGAATATCGACCTTAATATTCTGTTTTCGTGCATCTGCTGGGCGATAACAAAGCGGCACTGGCAAATCCGAAAATCTTTCCTTGTGTAACAGAAATAATTTCTCTTGGAGTGTATCACGAACTATCTTCCGACTTGCGACTATCAAATCAGTGGGCTTCCGTAAATTCCAAAAATCATTCATCAGAGTTTCTGAAATTATTTCACGCATTGTCTTACACTGAATTCTATCTGGCTGCAGTCTAATCAATCTTTTAAATTCTTATAGTGGTTCATCAATAGCTCTTTAATCATCAGTTATCTCTTCATAATAATCTAAGAACTTTTGCAGCCATTCGTGTGGAGATGATCTAACAAAAGGTGGAGGTTGACCATGATCACCACACATGATAATCGCAGTATTTCTTGTTCACAACCAATCGAGAAATAGTTTTAATACCTCCAACGAGACTGTACAGATCTCATCCCAAATAATAATCTTAGGAATATGTCTCACCTATTCGCTCAAGAGTCCATGTATCTCCCTTCCATCGAAAAAAAACCGTGATATGTGCACGAATTAACTCCACGCTCGTTCATTTCTCGTGCAAGTCTATGTGTGGGTGTCAAAACAATCATATCGGCGGATTTATTTAATCGTCGAAATAATTCAATCGCACGTGTTGTTTTACCAGAACCAACGCACCCGTTGAGATAAACAGTCTTATGACGGGTTACAGGATCAAACACAGATAGAGCCGATGATAATTCCGATAGGCGATTATTTTTACAATAATTATCCTCAAAAATATAATCGGCTGACACAGAATAATCAAGAATTTGTCCCCGTTTTATTCTCCATGATCCCCAATCAGCGTCATTGGAAATTTTTAACTGTTTCAGTGATTCTGTGCATTTTTTATTGATATAAAATGAATCTGTTGCGACTGTTGTTTTACCATAACATCCAGGTCGATTGAGATGAACTGTTTTATGTCTAGCCACAGGATCATATTCTGATGGAGCCTATTAAAGTTTTGACATTTGGTTATTTTTGTAATATATTTCCTTATATTCAACGTCGGCAGATTCAGAATAACCAATATTCTTTTCTCGCTTTATTCTCCATTCGCCCCATGATGCATCATCGCCGGTATGTAATTGATTTAGCAATCCTCTATTTTTTTTATTGTTATAAAATGACTCTGTGGCGACTCTAACCGCGGTATCAGAAAATCTGTTTATCATCAATAATACATTTATCGAAACATACGCAAGTATCGAAGACCTTAAATGAGTAAACTGCGGTGATTCACCATCAGTGTAGCTCACGACTGTACCTAATTTAGTTCCATCAGATAAATGAGCATTTTCTCGGTTTATAAAAGTGCCTCTCTCTGTTGTATCAGCAATTATAAAATCCAATTCCGATCATCCATGATTAATCTACAACAATGTCATTGTGATCATACCATCCACCTTGGGTAAACTTACCAATTATTTTTCTGCCGAGATCCTTTGAGAGTTTATTTTCATAATCAGTTATATCAGGATTTTCATCATCAGAGTATTTCTTCTGCTGTGGTAACCAAACTTGTTTCTGCGGACGATATGATATAATTGCTTCACTGAATGTCGATGACACCAAACTTCCCGTATCAATCATATATCT
The DNA here is from genome assembly GCA_016617855.1 of Megalonaias nervosa. Taxonomy (NCBI): domain Eukaryota; kingdom Metazoa; phylum Mollusca; class Bivalvia; order Unionida; family Unionidae; genus Megalonaias; species Megalonaias nervosa. The sequence goes on from JAECUM010037346.1 coordinate 12,694, forward strand.
AACTAAAACTATTGGAACCTAACATTTTTCTGAAAAATGTCTCCCAAACCAAACACAAACAACCGGATGGAAATTTCGTGCTAACTCGAATGACTCAATGCATGCAAATCCAGTCAGGTCAAAATCTGGTAAAGGTCCATTTATCGCAACTCTGGTCATCTCGTGTGTTGGATGTCCAAATCTTTTGAAATACTCAGAACATTCCCGTATCCAAGAAAACTTCCGGGATAACATGCAACCATATCAACCGATATAACATCTTTATAATGGTATTTAGTATTTTATAATCCACCGTGTCCGTATTCTATGCAGCTTAGCTGCACGTCTTCAAGAAATTCCGATCGTGTTGGTTTCCATGAATTTTTCTTCTGAGCAGCATGTGCATCAACTGACGGAACGGTGAAACAATTACTGAGTAATCGTTCGACAGTGATTTCATCACCGCCATCAGCGCCGGTGAAATCGGCGTCCGTGTATTTCAACGAAAGATTTTTCATTTCGTCGTGGAGATATTCTGTACGATAAATATCTCCATTAGGCCGTACAAACTGATCTGAAACAACCACACGGATACAGGGTCATCCTTACTGATATTTCTGATAAAATCAAACATATCGCCACTATAGAATTTAACAGTTCGATTTTGTGGAAATATTGTTATATCCGAAGTCTACGCGTGTGCGTTATGATCAATAATTTCTATCGAAGTTCCATTTCTTTTATAGTTTGATTCGTATAAAATCTCTCCGGTTAATGTCTTCACTCTTATTGGAAATCTTAATTTTTTTCCAGTTCAGCAACATCTCTGATAGACGCTCCGGTATCTTTAACTGTTCTGCCCAATAATTTTTGTTTTACGTCTTAGATCCGTTAAACTGTTTCCCAGTTTCGTGTTTCTGAAATGTTCTCTAACTCGTTCAGCAACACAATTCAGGCGAGAAATTTTCATTGGTAGAAGTTTATCGACGTTATGTTTATCATTCAGTGGATATATCGCATAAACAACTGCCGTTACAGGATTTGCTTGTTCATAATAAGGTCTATCAATTCCAGTCAGTATTCCTGGTTTTGAATTTTATTTATCGTTACAACACCGCCACTATTACCCTGACGAGACACGCGAACAGGATTACGTTTGTCACGGATAATCCACGTTTCGTCGTCTGTTGCTGCGATAAATTTTATTTGAAAAATATATTTTCGTGCTGCGTTGAGATAATTAATAATTGTCGCTGCTCGTTTATCATTCATTGTAGCATCGACAACACCTTTGGTGTCGCGTACAATTCTGAATGTGGACCATACATGAGCTGCACCATCATCGCAAAATTCTCTCTTGGCTTCACTTATACGATTGATCAGAGTCTTATTCGTTAAATCAACCAAAGCTCGCCTTGGTAGTTGAGGGATTATTCTGTCGAGATCGAATATGGCTTTAGAGGGCTGAATCGCAGATAATCTCATAAATTCCTCCATATTATAATTAAGCCAAATATATATTTAAATTTAAGTTTGATTACATATATAATGATTGAAGCAAAGAATAAATGCAAGTGGCTCATGACGGGTTCTTCACTTCCTTGTAACAGGGCTTGCGTAAATGAATTCTGTGGATGTCACATGCAAAGCGTTCGAAGGAGAAATGAAGGACTAAAACCATGTTTGAAATGTGGTGTTGGGGTCAGAGGAAAAACGGAGTTGTGTGTGCAATGTGGTGGTAAAAAATACAGACAGCTGAAATGATATTATGATAAAAAATAAAACCGATGGAGTCGAATCTCCTATAAAAAACGCTGAAGACTATCTCGCCAGATTTTCCCCTCAACAATAAAAAAATAATTTAGACAGGTAATATTATTATATAAATGGAACAAAATGAATTTGTGAAGCATCCCATAATTAAAAATTATGAGGCATCTCGTGATGATGTAATCAGGAACTGTCGATTAAAAAAACCAGTGGCGTTGTTGATGATAAAGGTTATGTCAGATTTAGTGTTGGAAAAGAAAGATATTTATCTCATAGATTTGTGTATGAATGTTTTCATGGATTGCTCAAAGACGGACTTGTGATCCATCACATCAACGGCAGTAAAACTGATAATTCTTTGGGAAATTTTCGAGCTATTATACAGAGTCAGAATTGCAAGCTTAGAAATACTGGCGGTGGTAATAATCGCGCAAAAGCTATTAAATTTGTAAATGTAGAGACAGACGAAGAAATAATATTTCCTTCGACATATGCAGCTGGCAAATATTTTGATATTTGCAGGTGTTCAATATACTTTGTCGCAAATAATGTAACCAAATTGGCGTATTCGAAAGAATTTAACCAAAAATAACATTTTACTATCTCCCTATTGTATTAGAAGATTAAGGGAGATAACTGTCAAGCAACGATCTCTTCGCTAGAGTAAATAAGCAGTTGCCCCGCTTGCAAGTGAGTAATATTACAAATCCAGGTAAGTTATTTTTAGCTCTTACAGGTAGACTAGACCTACATGTACTTTTAACCTCGCGAATAACATCTTGTGCAGAAAATGTATGTGCGATTATCGAATAAAGATATTTCATACAGTAGGTAAAAAAATCCAAGCAACAGTTTACAATAATTGTGATTTCATTCAGTGTAACTAATCACACATGTAGGTTGCCTGCTTATCCAGTATAGGTAACCTCAGTATAAATCACGCGCACCACTTACGTGTGTATAAATCCAGATAAGTTGGTTTTAGATCTTTCAGGTGTACAGGTATATAGACCTACATGTACTCTTTAACTTCCCGAATGACATCATGCAGAAATGTATATAATAAATATTTTTTATTTTTATTCAGATTCAGAAAATATTTTTATTTGAAACAAATATTTATTATATAATGAATTCCAAAAATATTCATGCAATTATTTCTGAGATTTAAAAATTAAATGACGAGGATATAGAATTATCAAAACAATTGGATCCTGAAAAAAATTATAAATGATTTTGAAGCGCTACAGGAACGGAAATATTATGGAGATATACAATAGCAGCCGAGTATAGATTCATTAAGACACTTCAACAGGCCAAGAAACAATCTCTACTTTATGTCGATGATGAGGATATTCAAAAATTTGTTTCACTCGCAAACGCGATTGAGAAAGATCGATCAGAGTTATCACGCGAATACGAAACAAAAAAGATTGAGTTCACGTGTTTGACAGCTGAAGAAATTTATATCTAATCGTGAAACGATCCATTGTAAACTCAGTGACATGGTCGCTACTGACGAGGTCACTGAGCGTGAAAGTGCTGTCACCAGTGACTGTGGTAGCGAATAGTTATATACTTAAATTTACCTGTGTATTTGTAAGAGCTCCGGTAGTGGTGGGGTGAAGGCGTTCGCGTACGGATCCACTAGTGGAAACTCTTCACATATTCGAGTCTCGAAAAATGCGATAGACATATTGTCTTGCATTCGGCGACAGATGCTATTATGATTTGGGGGCGCCTGCAGGCAGTTGATGACGAGATATGCTTGTGTACTGGTGATTGTAGATTGTAAAAAGAAATAAATAATTCCAGACTGTTGTTGTTGTTGTTATAGGGTTTAACGCCATTTTTCAGCACACGATAGGCTATACATGGCGGCCAGTATTAATGGTGGAGGAAGAACCCGGGAAACCCCGGAAAGAAACAACGACCCACGAGAAGCTACTGGCAAGCTTTCTCACATACCCACATTGGCCTAACCTGACTCGAACCCACGCAGACAGAGGTGAGATTGCAAAATATCCTTAACGGTGAGCGCTTTAGACCACTCGGCCACCCGGGGCCCTTAATTCCAGGTTAACTCGCCTGCCCCCCACCTCAAAACACCAGGAGTTCGTTTAGGGGGTGTTTTTATTACCCCTATCGCGCTTAGCGATCCAACAATTGCAATGAGAAAGAAAATTGCAATGAGAAAGAAAAATATAACAATTACCCAAAACGACATATATCCGACGTCATTCAACCTGCTCGTCAGGTACTCTCTTTTGCTATTATTTTTATTTATTTATATTTATTCTGATTCTGATTCAGATTATAATATTTATTTTTATTCTCATTATAATATTTACGTAGAATCAGATTTATTCAGATAATATTATTTTTATTCTGATTATAACATTTATGCAAAAACAGATTATAATATTTATTCTGATAATAGTATTTATTCAGAATCAGATTTATTATGATAATGATGATAATATTTATTCAGATTCAGATTATTATATTTATTTTTATTCAGACTATAATATTTATTTTATTCTGATTTATTTTTGTATCAATTCAGAGATATTTTTGTTATTTTGAGTACCATTTACCCCGTCAAATTACAAAATCTGGACGATAATTATAATTTTGAATACCATTTACCCCATCAAAATTAGAAAATCAGTCTGAAAAGAAATAAAAGAAAATTTTCATTAAAATAATATTTATTGTTGTTTTTGGTCAGTAAAAGATAACACTTTTTGTTTCAGCGTAATTTTATCTCCAAAAATATAATTCTGAGTACCATTGACCCCATTGATTTTCAGAGTTTAGTCTGATTTTGATTTTTAGTCGGGTATTTACCCCATTGATTTTCAAAGTTTAGTCTGATTTTGATTTTTAGTCGGGTATTTCCCCCATCGATTTTCAGAGTTTCGTCTGATTTTGATTTTTAGTCGTGTATTTCCCCCATCGATTTTCAGAGTTTAGTGTGATTTTCAGTAAAAAATCATTATATTTATTCTGATTCAGATTCTGATAATATTTATTTTGATTCTGATTCAGATTCTGATAATAATATTTATTTTTATTCTGATTCAGATTCAGATTATATTTATTTTTATTTTATTTTTTATTCTGATAATAATATTTATTCAGATTCAGATTATATTTATTTTTTATTTTCATTTTTTATTCTGATTCTGATTCAGATTATAATATTTTTTCTGATAATAATATTTATTCTGATTGATGATTATAATATTTATTCCGATTCAGATTCTGATTATAGTATTTATTCCGATTCCGATTCTGATTATAATATTTATTCCGATTCCGATTCTGATTGTAAATATTTATTCAGATTCAGATTCTGATTATGATATTTATTCTGACTCAGATTCTGATTATAATATTTATAATGATTCAGATTCAGATTATAATATTTATTCTGATTCAGATTTATTTTTATTTTCATTCAGAATAAGATTATATTTATTCAGATTCAGATTATAATATTTATTCAGATTCAGATTTATTTTTTTGTTTTTTCCATTAATTGAGAATTTTCTACTATATCGATTACATCATCGATAATCTTACTAAGAAGTTTGTTTAGACAATAATAACACACCATCAATTGTTGTGCATGGGTTAGTTTTTCTGTATCTGCAATTATTCCATCCATTATATTTATTTGTGTAATTTAATTGAGAAGAGATCAGTCACAAACGCGAAGATCTTACGATGACGCTCTATTAGCGTACATACAATCTTATTGCCAAAACTTCTTGTCGTAGGTCAAGTAAGTGTCCGACCTGGTTAGTAAGTCTAAAACGTATCCGTGACAACAGCGGATTATGACATTGCATATAAACCGGATTAACGGGTACCGACACAATTAAAATCCCAGGAGGTACTTCGGGGGTAAATGAATATAAGATATATCCTTGTTGTGCTTGTTTGGATTTTTTAGTATCTACTTGATAACTTCCATCAATAGCATTACAAACCAAATTAACCGCGATCGTTGATGTGATCGCGACAACACCTGGTGATACATGCCGACCTCCACCGTATGGATCATTCTCGTGCTTCAGAATAATCGCCGGTGGAGATATTTTTCTCCATGATTCAACGACTTTGGGAAAATTTTCATTGACTGATTTTCTTAAAATATCAGAGTTATATTCTGGTATTACAAATGTTGGTAATTGTTCTTTGGTTATATTAAAATGATCGAGAAATAATTGTTTTTCACTTAATCTTAGTAATGGGTGAACAGGTGGCCAATATTCATCTTTGGTAATCACTGTTTCGACGATGATTTTGTTGAAATATTCGAGGTCTGATGCAACTTGGTTTAGATGCTGTATAGTTTCAATGATCTGTTGCTTTACATCATCGTTGTAATATTGTTTTATGGAAAAAAAAAACAGATTTCGCAGATTATCGCTTTCTCGTTTGTGTTCGTATTTAATGTTATCGGAAAAAATACAAATAAACTAATGAGTTATTTGCGGGTAACCCACCGAATGACTTTGATCTAATATTTGGCCAGCAGTGATATACTCGTAATTGTGCTAATGCTGTTTCTTTGGCTGGAATTGCTGTTGGAAAGATAATGTCGAATTCAGGATTAGTTGAGCTCGTTGATATCATCGTAGTTGTTGGTAGTGTTGTATTAGCGACTTGTTGGAGGAGTTCTTGTGGCGTAGTCATTATTATTATTTACTTCCTGATTTTAAATCAGGATTTAAATTAAGGTGACTATGTCTTTGTCGGAGACGGCGGGTTTTGATTTCCATTTGCCAAACCGGAGGTGTCGTGGTAAACCTTAATAATTTCCGCGAATTCCTGATTTGATATTATTCCATCGTTGAGCCCTGATGATATCAGCGATGATAATTTAGCATACGCGTGTGTTGCCGCTGATAGCAATATTTGATATTCATGTAATCTATCAGCCGCACACGTAAATATCTTTTTTGCAATTATATTAAGAATAGCAGCAACTCCGGTTATAGCTGCAATCATCAATTCCTATTACTGGTGCTATTATATATGTGGCTGATAATGATCCGATTATAGTTGCTGTTCCAGCGAGTACGGCAGATGCAGAATAAACAATTATATCAGAAACAACGATACGTCTACGGTATCTTTTTATTTTTACTGTGTACTCGTCAATGATATTTTTCATTTGGGTCTGAAATAAACACACTTGCTCGTATCTGCATTTGTTTACAAAATTTAGATCTGACGTTTGTGAAATCATATACTTTAAAGTATTAAGTAATCAACTGAGGTGTTTCAGCGACAAATTCCAGACACCACCAGTAAGACCCTGCGGTTAAATTTTCATCAGATGGTTCCAGTATAAACGTTTCTTCGACCGCTTGATTTAACACAATAGACGCGGTTCCAGAAAAATTATCGGTTGAATGATGCCATGGATATGTGGTAATTATCCTAAATTTTGCAGAGCTGAACACGGACAGCCTATACACACCAGTGACTTCAGCGGTATGTTTGATAATGTTACTTTGCTGTGACCATGTTGATGATCCTGATGATACTGTATACCACGTTGATGATCTGCTTGTGAGGAATTTTAATCAGATTAGTTTTTTCTAACGATATCAGGAATTCCACTGATAACATCTTCTAGTTTTGTCTTAATTTCAGAGAGTTTTATGTCAACAATCATTGGACTTCCAAAGAAATCATCTGCGATTTTATTAAGTTTTTGAAAATTTCTACGAGTATTTAAAAACATATTTTCGTGAACGTCATACTCGGCTCGTAGTGTATTTAATTTGTCATCGATTGTAGTATCTTTATCATCCACATATTTCTTTGTTGCGGCATCTTCATCACTTGTTGGTTCTCTTAAAACAACGATTTTATTTCCATTTATGTTGAGGTCACCTGTCATTGTATCGCCGGTGGATCGTAAACGATCAGCAACGCTTCTCGTAATTTCATTTCTGATAGTTGCGATTGATACATTTGAGTCTCTGATTCTACCGCCGTCAGTAAATACTGGAATATTATCCGTGGTAGCACCGAGAACTGTACAAATTGTGTCGATCCACTTAATATTACTCGTCTTTAAAACACCGCATTTATCCTGAAAAATAACAACTTCATCCCAGTCAACTCCAGAGAGGTTCATAATATCAGCAAGATCATCTCTAGTAGCATACTTCGATAAATCAATATCATCTTTATTCTTGTCTTTGATAGAAGATCTTCCATAAATATCAACCATTATATGATTAGTGATTATTTAAAACAGAACTCCTGTACGTATGTACAACTTTATGAGGTGCATCGGAAGATTTTGAAATAGCATCTAGTACAGCAAGTGATTCACGGCCGCAAATTGGCGGATCAGTTATTGTCTGCGTTGGAAATGTTGAATGCCATACGGGAGTGTTTTGCACAGCGATTTTATCGCTGTTGACATATTTTAAAAATTCCTTTGGTGGTACCAGTCCATACGAATCGAAATAAACAATTCCACGTCGATCAATCGCGTATGCAACCCAATAAGTACCCGGACCAGAACTTCTATCCAGATTAATGATACCGGTCTCAACACGATTTGATTGTTTTGGTAATTGATCACGCATAAAAACACCTCTGAAGTTTTTTGTATTTAATCCCGCAGCAATATCAAGTAAATCAAAATTGAACATGGGAAGGAGACGCTTTGCGTCTAACGAAGTGTCCAGGGAAGTCTTAGACCTTTTCCGTACCATGAACTTTTCCGTTCCTGGCAGTCTTAGACCCTTCCCTTTTCTGGGAGAAGTTTTTATTCCTTGTCCTGTTGCTTTCTTTAATGCCATCCATGCTGCAGTTCCAACAGCACCAAGTGCCGCTGCTTTTGCAACAGCTGAGCTGCAGCGGCTATCAACGCTGGTATAGCTGCGAGAAGTGGAAATATACTACCCGTCTTGGCAATGTCGTTAATGGTACCCGCAGACAAATCAAGTCGTACGCCGGTCTTTGACCGTTTGGCGTCATTGAAGTGCTTGAGTTGACTTTCAGTCAGTGTTTGTTTATTTGGACCACCTGAGATCTGTCCTCGTTTCAGTAATATTTTCATTCCCGAATTCTTTTTTGATACTGATTGTAGCTTTTTAATCTGACCATGAGTCAGAGTAACACTAACATGATGATATGATATTATAATATCACGATCGATTTAATTACATGTTTTCTACTGGAGCATGAATGAATCTCATACGTCCACCATCACCTTCAAGCAACATTGTTTAATCTGAAAGTATAACAGCGATTGTTCTGTAATCAGCAATCGCTCCGCTTGCCACACGAGCTCGAAAATGTATATCAACGACAGATTGTCTAACTAAATCCAAACGTTCCGGTGAGAAATAATAGATCGGATACAGCGTTGTAAAATCTAGTTGTGATATTTGTAGACCAGAATCAATATTTTGATCACGTCCCATGAATGTCATCAAACGATGATATGCACGTACAACATGATTAGTTTCAAAATTTAATAATATATCCTCAGCTGGTTTTTGATGTCCATTTATTCTCAGTGAAACTTCAGCAACACCAAGTTTGTCAAATATCATTGTACTTCGTGTTTGTGAGTTTACTCGCGCAGCATCTTGGAAGGCAACAAATATATATCTCGGCGTAGAAACACCATGCTGTGATGCTATCTGCCATGTGAAAAAACCCATTAATGTTACTTTGAACACTATCTGTGGTCATCGTCAACCATGATAATGTTGATTTACCACCTGAGCCCATAAAAGAGAGTAGCCGTTGTTCTTCAGGGAGTGATGGAGTCATTGTTGGCATCCACAATGAAAGTTTTGTCAGTATTACTTTACCTGCATCACCGACGGGGCGCCAGACTGAATCATCGTCGGTAGCCTTTCCTACGACTACAACTGTATGCTTGGCTCCGAAAATAACCTTTCTGACATTTCTGCAAAATCCAAACATATGTGATAGTGGAATTGCGCACGAAAATGTTCTTCTTCCACCTTTCAGCATTGATCGACGTGATGTGAATCCTAAGTTGAATTCTGGATTAGAACCATGAACCACGGGCCACATATAAGCGTCAGCGTTGTCGGCATTGTTTCTTGGTCGTCTTATATTATACTGTCTGTTGTCAGGGCGGTCAGAAGTATCCTTCACAAACATCATTGACGGACCAGCTGATCTTGAATAATCATCGCTGTATCTTGCAAGGCCAAGTTTCGTCGTGGCAACGTCGACATCTTTCTGAGTTGATTCAATATTTCTTCCGTCAATCATGTATATGGCGCTGTCGAACAACGCCATGATGCCATTATTAACAAAACCAACCCTAACATCAGCTCCATATTCAGTATCATCTGTTCTTAAAATTTCACCTTCTACTTCGATAAATGCCTCAGCGGGTAAGAAATATCTGCTTGTATCCTGAACTTGTAATTCGATTCTTCCAAGCTGATCTGGCTGTCGTGCGTCATAAGAATAATATTGATAATCATGTATTGATTCATCTTTGAGAATTGGTGCGTCCATGTCGAGTGCGGGATCAGATACACGCTTGAACATTTTGTTATATTTGTTATCGTCTCACACGAAGATCACTTCCTGCTATCAGACTAGCAGTTATACTTTTTTCTTCTTCCGATAGGGGTACACCAGCCAACTCTGCTTGTTTTTGATTTGCAGTTTGATTGATTATTTTACTAACATTTGCAGGCATAACTTCTGTGCTGGGTAATTTTACTAACTGAGGTTTTACTGGCTGAGGTTTTCGTCGTATTAATCGTGCTAGTCTATCCTTGATTGCCGAAAATGCTTTACCGGCAACATCGCCAACAGCACCAATACCTTTTTCACGAACAACGTCAAAGCTTTCATCCCCAGTTGCTTTGCAATCGGTATTGCTTTTGGAGCTATCCTTCTGAAGAGACCCTGAACAACATCACTAAGTCCATCTCCGTAGTACGCTTTATATGTAGGTAATCGCGAATTTATCACCCTGACCATGATCGGTCCACGGTGAGCATTATGTATGATGATCTTATTTTCTTGTCACTGATCTAATGGGGGCCCCGAGTGACCTAGTGGTCTAAAGCGCTATCCATTACGGATCACTGCCATCTCACCTCCGTCTGCGTGGGTTCGAGTCTAGGATTCGGCCAATGTGGGTATGTGAGAAAGCTTGCCAGTAGCTTCTCGTGGGTTGGTGGTTCTTTCCGGGGTTTTCCCGGGTTCTTCCTCCACCATTAATACTGGCCGCCATGTATAGCCTATCGTGTGCTGAAAAATGGCGTTAAACCCTACAACAACAACAACAACAACAACTGATATAATGAGGGACCGATAAACATTAATATCCACGATACCTCCTGTAAATAATCTCTAACAAATAGCAGCTGCTTCATTAATGATTTCTGGGGAATTATTACCAGCTCGTTTTCCGCCAATCAGAATTTCTGGTCTGTCCACGTCGGCAAGGACGTTATTGGGACAAAGTTTATCGGTCATTGACAAGTTTGGTTTTTTACGAGTAGTAAGTCCACTTCCTCTGTATTCTTCTTCATCGACGTCAGATGGTATTGTGTATTGTGGTTCCAGAGGAGCAGCAGGTGCAGGAAGAGGCTGATATTTTGCTGACTTACGCCTTTCTTTCACTCTTTTTTTCAGATCTAGTTCTTACGCCTGATTTTCTCCTTTTTCTTTTATTTCTTCAAGTTGATGCTCCGTTTCGTCCTGTTTTTTCTCCCTCTCTTGTAGTACTTTTACTTCATATTCCTCTACTAATGATTTAAAGATATTAAAATCTTTAGTATCTTTTCTCTGACCTGTAGAATATCAGCGGCGACGCGATATACATACTTAATCCAATCGCCCGATTTCAGAGTGTCAACATATTCGGGTTTTACATATTTTTCTCTATCAAGATATTCAAACGCGACAATATCAATTACTTGGTTTTTGTCCCTGATGGCGGCAATACCTTCAGGCGTGAATTTATTTATGAGGTAAGTTCTAACTTTTGGAGGAGGTTGTGGCTGATCTTAAGGTTGTGGTTGAGGAGGTTGTGGCTGATCTTCAGGTTGTGGTTGAGGAGGTTGAAGACGCCCAGCAAAATCAACAGGCAATGTTTCAAGAGCTTTTTGTGTTGCCTCAGTTGCTTTAACAATTTTTTTTTGTTGGTTCGACAACTGATTTAAATAACTGTTCTGCACCCTCTGCAAATTCCACCCTAGACTCCTGACGAGCTTATAGTTATTGTTTGACAGAATCACGGACGGGGAGATATTTCTTAATTGCCTCTAGTCGCTGTCGAGCTAGTTTAACTGTATGAGATTCCATCATAATATCAATAATGATTTAATTAAGTACACCAACACAGCAGCAGGGAGGGCGACGACATTGAGTGTGTGAGCGCGTGAGTAAACAAAACACGCCATAACGACGAAATCATGTCAAAAAATAAAGTAACAAAAATAAGCTAACCTAAATAGGAAAGTTTCGGGTCGGTTACAGATTTCGGTTTTGACGTTATTGACCTTATATTTTTGTCTCCGTAGGAAATTTTAGTTTTCAGCGTAATCTCTAATTGAAAATTTTGTAGGATTCGCCCTTCCTGCTGCCGGCAAATATCGAACAAATACTTACATGTGTGTACAATACCAAAAGTGATAAAATTATGTGCACACAAGTGATAAAATTATGTGCACAGCGGCCTTTACTCGACTCAGTAACACGTATCGTTAAATGAAGATATGGCAGGAGCTGAAATATTCTGCTTTTAAATATGCGAGTTACATCTCTTGAAGAACTTCATGCAACTTTCCAAACTGTTGAACGAAACGAAAACTTCAGATTTGTGGATATGATTTAGAGTGGTGTGCCGATGACACATACCGTTCTGTATTGGGCTAGGCTCTGAGAATGAAAGATTGTGGAACAACAACATACAAAAGCTATTAAAATGAGACGAATACTTGTCACGATTCGTATGTGTGTGAAAATTGCTCACTCTAACTTCATAAACTGAAATTATGAAATAAGATACACCTCTTTGTCGAGTCCGCCTTTAACACAGGGTAAAGGAAAAAAGAAAGAGCAGTGAACTTTATCAATGCAAATCCCTTAAAATTTACCTTAATGTAGGGCGTGGATGGAAATATGGACTGATGGATGTGTGGGCGGACAAACACGCACACGACAACAATGTGATCCGTACATCGAGATTCCGCTATAGCGTAATCGACTTTTGCCATTAATTTTATTATTTTACCTATTATAAATTCCGGTACACTCTTGATTCCTCCACTGTACACTCTGTATCTAAAGCTAATATTTTTATGTAAATAAAAAGCGTCCCCCCCCAACTCCCCCCCCCACTAAACAAACACCCCCCAAAACAACAGCACAGAAGAAACAAAACAAACAAAACAAACAAAAACATAAACAAAATGATCTCTGTATCAAAAATTATCTTTCTCAATCATTGCAAAACACAGCCAGTGCATATATAGTTTTGAATGCTTGAGCGGCTTTTAAAAGTAACCTGATGAAATTAGGGGAATGTGACTCGTTTCTATCGATATCTGGACTTAACGGTTGTTTCCCTTGACAGTTGGACGAAGCTTGGATTAAACTCTAAAACATTTTTGTTTTCCACGAGCATATGTCACGAGAGATCCACAATGATATCAATTTACGATTATTTTTATTTTATTTTAATTTATTTATCTTTTATTGTGTCAATAGTTTTCTCGATCAATTTATAATTCGGCATTTAAAAACAAATATTTGAGCTCTGGACGCCACTGGACGGGAAATAAATAAGTTATACAAGTAATCCATTTAACTATATCATTTTACAAAAGTATGAAAATTTAGTCGAAACCATATTTAAATAATTGAAAACATAATAGTAAGTGGCGGATCCAAAATATTGTAGGATCCAAGGGTGAACCCTCTGTAAGCTTGTGTATTTAACGCGTTTCCTGGGCATAGAGCCAGCTAATTTATAAATAAACACGACTCTACGAAATGTTCCCGTTTTACTGCGCTCATCCAACCCACCCCGACCCCCTGGATCCGCCCCTGATATTGGGAGCCCCTAAGGAGTGGGTCGTTAGGTTCTATCTGAAGTTACTTGGCGATCCTCGTGATGTTTTGCATCGCTACTGATTGAGAGAGAGAGAGAGAGAGAGAGAGAGGCCGGCCAAAAGGCAGTCACATAGAATTGGATTCTGTGCATCGTCCAAGTTTTGATAAATACTATAGATATGGTTTACTATACTCACCTTTGTTATCACTGGTAACGTGTAACAATCACTTACGATGGGTGTGTCTTGGTAATGTCTATCAATCACTGACAAGGTGCATGTCCTATAATCGAGTCACAAAATACGTATTTGCTGAAAGTTTGCATTTCTCATTCTTTGTCTTAGGGACCGAGTATTTTAGCATGACAGGGAGAGGTACAGGTTCGAAAATAGCTTCAAAAGAAATACTCTTGCTCTTTTTTTTTTATAAAACAAAGAAACAACTATTTTATTTAAATTATCGTTCAAAACATATCTGAGATAAATAACATACACATTCTAATTGGAAAGACCCATTACCAAAAATTACATGGTCGGTCCCTTAGGTTCACTTTGAATATCCGGTCTATTTTTATTTTTTTCAAGGCCTTTGTGTTAGCCCAGTGTCAAAACATATTGGAATATACTTGCTGTTTATAGCTGAACCCACCAACCCACGAATCTCCCCAAACCCGGCAAGAGGAATTATTATGTTTATTGTTTTATTTTTTTTGAGGAAACAAGACATAAACCTGGCAAGGTGAGTCAAGCGAGATAATCTAGGACAATCTGGAGGCTCTTTTGGTCTTGCATTATATCTTCAACATTTGGTGGCGCTCACCAGTTATTATGCACTTTTGAGAGAGTGATGTATGTAAGGTGAAGTTGTTTGCATTTAAAACATGCAGAGTGGTGAGAATGTTGGCATACCTCTATGCTACTTTCATGTAATGTGGCTGACATTTCTTTGGATATTGTACTTTTGGAAATTGTAAATGATCTTAGTACACTGCTAACTAAAATGACTGCTCCCTTGTGCTCCAAAACTCAACCTGAATTTGTCTAAAGTACACTATCCTTGGCAGCTATTAAAATAGGGAAAATGAATTTTGCCAGACTAGACAATACCAGCTTCTGAAAGTGAAATGAATGAATTACCAAATATATAAAATGTAAAAAAGTTATCGTCTCTTTTTTTTTACAATTTACCTCTGAAGTTCAGGAAGTGAAAATGACCAAGTGGAGCTAGCACTTTTTGAAAGGTGCA
>JAECUM010037347.1:0-13638 GCA_016617855.1 Megalonaias nervosa
CCGTTACGGATCACTGCCATCTCACCTCTGTCTGCGTGGGTTCTAGTCTAGGATTCGGCGAATGTGGATATGTGAGAAAGCTTGCCAGTAGCTTCTCGCGGGTCGGTGGTTCTTTCCGGGGATTTCCCGGTTTCTCCCTCCACCATTAATACTGGCCGCCATGTATAGCCTATCGTGTGCTGAAAAATGGCGTCAATCCCCACATCAACAACAACAACAACAGTAACTCTCTCTCTCTCTCTGTCTCTCTCTCTCTCTCTCACACACACACACACACACACACACACACACAGACACTACATGTCATGTACACATTTCATCCTGACAATGCTCAAACAGCACACAGTATACAATAGGATTGTCACATAAATCTCTTAAGATTATTTTAATGCCGATCGGGAATGTTTTGTTTCTATGTCATAACGATATATTGATTCCGAATCATTTTTATTTTCCATATATGAGCTGATGTAACTGATTCTATTTATTCCTACATGTTCGATTTGCGATTGCTACATTTGCTGCACATTTAACGAAGTTGTCCATCTTGCAATAATTCTAATTTATAGTGTTTCTTTACGCCCATTCAGATCATGTGTTATAGTTCACATGAAAACATTATCTTCACCCTTTCTTTTCTTTTCGTACCTATTATTAAGTATTTGATATCTGAATATTTTTTATTGTCTTTTTATACGATGAAGTACACTCAACAGCCGAATTGTGGGATTCCTATATGTGTTTCGACCATCCAAAACCTCATTGTTCCAAGTGATATTTCAGACATCATCTTTTCAATTCTAGGGTTCTATGAGATGCAGAAATACATGTGTCAGATAGATGAGGAAGAATTCCAGTTATGTCAGATTAATATAAGAAACAGTGATGGAATGGCTTCTGACGAGGGTGTGTACAATATCTGTGAACATATTATGGCTGAGCAAAGTTTACACATGGCAAAGAAGCTGTTGATCTGTATTTGGAGTGGCGGCAACACATTAATGACATACTGTCAAGGCCATATTTCAAATAACATAATTGCAGTCATTTTATGCATTTGGATGCTGATCATTTCTCTGCCCCTGATGAGCTGAGCTGAGCATCCAGTGAGACCAAAATATAGAAATAATTAAGGGGACATTGCATGGAATTGTATTTTGAATTTACTGTTTATATTTGTTTAGTTTATTATGTGTTTTTGTCTGTGAGTTCATAAATTTTACGACATGATTGATTTCTAACTATTATTGTTAGTGTAATTGTAAACGTGGTTAAACACGTATTAAAAAAAAAAAAAAAAACACCTTTGCTATTCTCATTCATTCTGCGTCCATTCTTTATCTTCAGTCATACATAATTTTTTTAAAAATTCTTTATGAGTTCAATTTGAATGTATTCAATACATTTCATAATAAGTATGGAAGCAGTGTTCTATTTGTAGTTATGCCTATTGCATTTGAATCTCTGTAGCGCCTCTGCACCACCAGCACCCAAAAAGAATTTAATTTTTATCTTATTGTATTAAGATCATTTTGTACAAAACTAGTGTCATTATTATTCTGAGTTTCTTCTTCATCTAGGTGTTCTTAGAACTGAGCAAGGTGTATTCAACTCTGTTGTTTGCTACCTGGTGAACCACGGTTGTCGCATTTCACGATTAACAATAATGCCAAATAAGGAAGGAAATACTTGCAATAGAGTCAGCGAACAGCAATGCACTACTTAAGGCAATACAAAATCGTATATAAATTAGGGTTCAAGAAACGATAAAACAGTGTCTCTCAAGAAAATAGAGAACTTGTTATTTGTCATATTAAATGATTCTACTAACTCCGTCTATTGTTGAACTAGTGGTATCTACCTTCATAGGCTTAGCTACATGGACGAAGTATAGTAATATCTGGGAACTATATCCCTCAGAAACAATCACAACATACATATCGTGCATGTATATCCTATATCTTTGAAACAATTTCCGAATTTAGATAACAATACATGTATATCGGATTTTACAGCAATAAGTGGTGGTGTGAGGGGTCGAGGCGGCCGTGGGCAATATTCTTTGATGGCATCCCGAAGAAATTTTCAGCTGGAGAAAAAGCTCCCGAGGGCACTCTGCTTCGACTGGTGCCCGGGTGCAATTATTCCCCCCTCCCACTTCAACTCCCCCTCCTCCGACCCACCCTATCCGCGCTGCCACTGGCAGCAGGAATCACTAGAATGACCATATTATCCCTACATTGTATTAAACACCGGAAACAAACATTTCAACTCGAATGTGATTTACTGTGTGCATATAATGCACGTGAATATACTCGTACTTTTAAATAAGTCTCACTGTGAAAAAAAAACAAAGTTAGCATATTACTGTTTTCAAACCATTTGTCGAAATTTCAGCATCCATTTCATCCACATAATACTACAATAATATGTTGTCAACCTTAAGAAGACATTAGTGTATAATAACAAATTAGTTGGCGTCTGGGATTGCAAATACATAAAGGTGACCCTCTTAGAGATGTGAAACTACATTTTCCATACATATTGTCTACTCAGCAGATGTGCTGAGTCTTGTTATAGAATTTCACTGTTGAAGTTTCCCAAATGAACTGGTTCTGTTTACAAACATTGGCCAGTCAATTTGGGGTTACCTGAGGGTTGCCTCCCTTATACTTTACCTCAGATTTCTCTATTTTGTAACATAGATATTACCTTCAGCTCTGTCTGCGTGGGTTCGAGTCTAGGATTCGGCGAATGTGGATATGTGAGAAAGCTTGACAGTAGCTTCTCGTGGGTCGGTGGTTCTTTCCGGGGATTTCCCGGTTTCTTCTCCACCATTAATACTGGCCGCCATGTATAGCCTATCGTGTGCTGAAAAATGGCGTTAAGCCCCACAACAACAACAACAACAACCTTCAACTCAAACTGGTCACAACATAACTTAACACCAGTTTGAGTTGAAATTTTATTTTATTGAATTTGAAATGATTTTTTTCCCTGGAAATACATAAGTGCCCCTACAAAATTCTTGGACAAGACATTCACTGAAATTTATACGGAATTCAAAACTGGAATAATATTTTCTGTGATTTCACAAGAAACTGTTGACGCATCTACACATTGACAGTTACAACAGACTTCATCACCTTCCATTTTGGATTTCCTCAGGATTCGAACTCAGTTTCATTCGGAAATTTTTATTTCTAGGACTTCTATTTTTTAATTCTTGGATTATTTTTGGATTCGATTCCTAAAACCGTAAGTTCATTTTTCTCATTTTTCAGTTTGTATTCTAGGGAAATAAATCATTTGCTAAATTTTACAAAGCTTGTTGTCTTCACTCTTTTCTGTTACATATTGTAAGAGCCTAGACGCGTAACAAAAAATTGGGACAAAAGCCATGCAAGCATTATTCTGATGAAACTAGTTTCGTCATCCCAAACTCGTATTGCTCATTTAGACACACAAAATTTAACAATCAAAAATAAATATGTAAAATGTTTCTTTTTGCCGGTGACGTCATATCAGAGGATAAAACAAGGCGTCGTAGAATCGCTCGTAAACACCTGTAAGAGTGTCAAAGTGTAATGAACATTACCTCCATTACGAATTTAAAAATGTAATTACTATGCATCATTTCCTAGATGAGAGGTGTGCTTTATGTATGGTAATATGTATAATGTACTTATCTAGGACACGTCTTTTAGAGTTTAGCAACTGAATTTTGTTACCTGCATTGTGTATTGGAACACGCTGACTCACGATGTTTAACCACCATGTGTTAAACCGATTCGGCATGTATTGTAACCTTGTATGATTATTTTGTGCATATTTTACTTGTTAGTCATAGCAGTATAATGAAACTACCTTGAATCATGTATAACTCCACCAGGACATGGTCAATTTATTCCATAATTCCAATGTTTTGCTGTGCACTCGCTGCTAATACGTACTAACCCGCCATTTGCACTCTATTTGCCAGCAAGCGCTATGGAATATGATTGACTATTGGTCATATGACCTTTTTCTATAAATGTCACCACGTACATGTAATGTAGAGCTTCACTGTTATCTTGTCCAGCGTTCGGAGCAGACGGATATAAAATATCGGGTGACGTTGTACCCATTTCATCCATGCTATAATGTCTCAAGCTGTGTTAAATAAACATAGCCAAGTTGCAATGGTTAGTACCTAATGAAATTTGATATGCTTGTTTGACGTTACGGGGAATTCCATAATTTATTTACTATTCATGAGGTGACGTCTGCTATCGTATTGGTTGATATGATTTCACCTTTGGTGAATTATCACCGCGATTAATCTATGTAAGTGAAGGCGAGAGGTCATTACAATCTATATAGTCCTCCGAAACATACACGTTGTTCCCTCAGGAACTGATATGTAAGTAGATTAATGTTAGGTCGCTACTAAACCGTCACTCTTCACCTTCGTTAGAAGGCCACCTCGCGTTGCACCTTCACCTTACGATATTCAGCACCTTCAGCACCTGAAGGTAAATACTTTACCTTCACCTTATTCACCGCCACGACTTAAGCAACTCTTTCTTGCACTTCCATAACGTGAATTCTGTGTGAAATAAATCGTTACAAAAATATTCTTAAATCCACTCAGGGAGATGTGGATAAGGTGCAATTATATTTGAAGTTCCATTGCACCTTCCTCCACGGGAGTCGATCACCTTTGTCTCCCGTGATTATCTGATTTACATAAGTCTGGTATTAAATCTTACATGTTTATGTATATGTGACTGTATTGACATTCAGTAATTGCATGTTCACCTGTTCCTGTCCTTAAGGTAATTTACAAATAAATACTTTCTATGTTGATTCTATACGGTCTTGTATTATTCTTTCTTATCAAAAGCTAGACAGGAGGACCCAAAAATATTGTAGCCCGGATACGGCGTTGCAAAAGATATGTTACAATCAAGACAAATGGCAGGAGAACACCTCTCAGCGGGCGGGCTTTTAACAAACATTTAAACCACGATTAAACGGACAAAGCAAATAGTGGTCAAATCTGCGGCAACTGAGACAAACAAGGAGAGTCGCTGAAACCACAGTAGCAATGCTGAAAGCACAGCGACCTGCTCGAACTGGCGTGCACCATTGCAATTAATACAAATACATTACTAATTAGCGAAAATGCAAGTGGATGATGGAGAGACACTCTTGTCACTTGCAAGACAAGAACCACCTAAGTACCAATCAAATTTGGAAACACCTACTCAGATATTAATGAAACGGCATGACAAATGATCTTTAAAGCCCTTGGATTTGCTGCTAATATACCTGACCCGACACAATTAAAAGATTATGTGGTAGTGCGGGAAATGCCATCCGATAAGCGACGATGTTATATCAACAGGGAAAGGCCTCCATAGGTATGTAGGGAGTGTACTAGATAAAACAAACTGTTCAACAGTGATCTTATGTGGAACAAAGTTTAGATAATTGCTGATAGCTAAAAAAAATCATGTTGAAATTTATTTCCTACCATATTGGAATCGTTCTCATCAAACACTATATGGAGTTGAGAGCCAATTTATAAGAAGAGGAAGAGAAAGATACAAAAGTAAAGGAGCCAAAATGTCATAAATAGAGGGTTCAAATATGTATGTGTAAATAAATTTGTGCATCGGTTGGAAAAAATTATAGGTCAGTTCGTGCCGATAACAACGCACCAGAAGTCACTAATAGATCGTATATATTTGCCATCAATTAGAAACCAACGTCATCATGGATCGAAACAGATTTTGCACATTACTAAATAAACTTGTTGAAAATATTAATGATGTATATTAAGACACCGATGATAAGTTCTGATGAAACATTTGGTGTTGAAACACTTCGTGCTTTTCGCGAAGACATCAGTTTACATGCCATATTACATAACTGGACTTGGCAATGTTGCTCAATAAATGTTAGAAGGGCACCAAATATTTTTTTGGCATTATTATCGCGAGGTTTGTCAAATGTTAAACAAGTGGCAATGCAAGTTGTTCATAGCATAAACAACGTTGCTGCTGATCGGTTAACGAATTTGGGGTTACGGGCATTTCACTCCACTGGGCATCGATTACAACGAATAGTGACTTGTCAGCCATCAAGTGCGATTGAACAACAACCAACTATATTACCATGCCTGTCGCTGTTTATTAAAATTAATAAAGAAGCCATTAAGCAATGAAAAGCTGATTCAGTTATTGTAAATTTGGGAATCTGAAGTGGATCCTTAAAATGATATTAGACAAAATAAGTAATGCATATCTAAAGTTTCACTATGGCCCAATTCAAGATACATCAGATCCCGTTTTAACTGGGTGAACCTGTATAAATAAATCGAAGTAAAAGATACTTCCTTATTACAAGTACACTGCTAAGAATATTAGTTAATAAAACATTGAATTGCAAATGCACGACAATTCAATGTTTTTTTTTTCCTTTCTACGTGAGGCATTATTACGTAAAGAGGGAAGACTGATATTGGACGACAACACTAATTATCCTGGTAATGTCTAAATCAGATTTGTCAACAATTGTTTCATGGCGTTGTTCAACAGTGCACATTATATCATCAAAGGAATTGACATCCCAGCAATTCTTGACAACATTGATATTGCAGCGAGGATTATTGACTCGACAGCTGGTCCAACAATGATGTTTGTCAAAGACATAATTGATAATGCAGATAATACACAGCAAGAAACAGCTGTTGCTGGTCTTGAATTTTTTTATCAGCACCTTGCTGGTGATACCACCGTAGTCCTTTACCCAGACCATACTTTAAGCCTTGGATTTGCATAGCGTTGACCGCAACACATTGTGACTTATTTAAGCTTTCGTGTGCAATTACCTTAGCAAAAGTATATTGGTTTTGCAGATTGTTGTTAGACGGCGCAGGTGGATGAATTTTCATCATATCTTTGGATTTTGTAGAAATGTTAGAAGGGTTATCTTCGGGGCAAAGCACACAATCGTCTTTGTGAGAAAACTACCGACGATGACAAACTTAGTGTTGCTGAAGTTTCACTGAGAATAAATGGACATCAAGAACTAGCTGAGGATATATTACTGGATTTTGATAACAATCATGTTGCACGTGCATATCATAGTTTGATGACATTTATAGGACGTGATCAAAATGTTGATACTGGTTTGCAAATATCTCATTTTACAACACTGTATCCGATCTATTATTTCTCACTGGAACACTTGGATTAGTTCAGACAATTAGTCGTTGATATACACTTTCGAGCTCGTGTAGCAAGATGAGTAATTGCTAATTACAGAGCAATCACTGTTATACTCTCAGATAAAACAATGATGCTTGAAGGTGTTGGTGGACGAATGAGAGTTATTGATGCCCCAGTCGAAAACATGTAAACTGGATTACTCGTGATCAGTAATTAAATCGATCATGATATTATAATGTCATATCATCATGTTAGTGTTACTCTGACTCCTGGTCAGATTAAAAAGCTACAATCAGTATCAAACAGAATTCGGGAATGAAAATATTACTGAAACGAGAACAGATCTCAGGTGGTCCAAATAAGCTATCACTGACAGAACGTCAACTCAGGCACTTCAATGACGCCAAACGATCAAAGACCGGCGTACGACTTGATTTGTCTGCGGGTGCCATTAGCGACATTGTCAAGACGTGTGGTATATTTCCACTTCTCGCAGCTATACCAGCGTTGATAGCCGCTGCAGCCCCAGCTGTTGCAAAAGCAGCTTCACTTGGTGCAGTTGGAACTGCCGCTGGGATGGCATTAAAGAAAGCAACAAGAAAAGGAACAAAAAGTTCAAAAAGAAAAAGGAAAAGGTCTAAGACTGCCAGGAACCCCTCGTTCATGGTACGGAAAAGCTCTAAGACTTCCCGGGACACATCGTTGATACTTCCCATGCCAATTTTGAATTACTTGATGCTGCTGCGCGATTAAATATAAAAAACATCAGAGGTTTTTTTATGCGTGATCAGTTATCAAAACAACCAAATCGTGTTGAGATCGGTATCATCAATCTCGATGGAAGTTTTGGTCCAGGTACTCATTGGTTGCATACGCGATTGATCCACGTGGAATTATTTATTTGATTCGTATGGACTGGCAGCACCGAAGGAATTTTTAAAATATGCCAACAGCGATAAAATCGCTGTACAAAACACTCCAATCTGGTATTCGACATTACCAACACAGACAATAACTGATCAACCAATATGCGGCCGTGAATCTCTTGCTGTACTCGATGATATTTCAAAATCTTCCGATGCACCTCATAAAGTTGTACATACGTACACGAGTTCTTTTTTAAATAATCACAAATAGTATATTGGTTGATATTTATGGAAGATCCTCTATTAAAAGCAAGAAAAAACAATGATGATATTGATTTATCGAAGTACGCTACTAGAGATTATCTTGCTGATATTATGAACCTCTCTGGAGTTGACCGGGATGAAGTTGTTATTTTTGAGGATAAATACGGTGTTTTAAAGACGAAAAATATTAAGTGGATCGACGTAATTCGTAGAGTTTTCGGTACTACCACGGATAATATTCCAGTATTTACTGACGGCGGTAGAACCAGAGACCCACATGTATCAATCGCAACTATCAGAAATGAAATTATAAAATGTGTTGCTGATCGTTTACGATCCACCGGTGATACAACGACTGGTACACTCAACATGAATAGAAATAAAAACGTTGTTTTAAGAGAACCAACAAGTGATGAAGATACCGCAACAAAGAAATATGTAGATGATAAAGATACTATAATCGATGACAAATTAACCACACTGCGATCTGAATATGACGTTCACGTAAATATGTTTTTAAATACTCGTAGAAATTGTCAAAAACGTAATAAAATCGCAGATAATTTCTTTGGAAATCCATTATTTGTTGACGTAAAACTCTCTGAAATAAACACAAAACTCGGCGATATCAAAACAGCTATATCAGACATTGAAACGATTAATCGACAATAAGGCGTTAACAGAGATCCTAAATCATTTTCAGAGCTAATTACGATAGCGCAGAGGAATATCGATGATATTAAAGAAAAGTTCGAAGATGTTGTCAGTGGAATTCCTGATATCGCTAAAAAAAATTAATCTGATTAAAATTCCTCACAAGCAGATCATCAACGTGGTATACACAGTATCATCAGGATCATCAACATGGTCACATCAAAATAACACAATTAAACATACCGCGGAAGGCACTGGTGTTCAGCTTTGCAAAATTTAGGATATTTACCACGTATCCATGGGTTATTCAACCGATAATTTTTCTGGAACCGTGTCTATTGTGCTAAATCAAGCGGACGAAGAAACTTTTATACTGGAACCATCTGATAAAAAATAAACCGCAGCGTCTTACTGGTGGTATCTGGAATTTGTCGCTGAAACACCTCAAATGATTACTTAGTGCTTTAGAGTATATGATTTCACAAAAACTTCAGATCTAAATTTTGTAAACAAATACAGATACGAGCAAGTGTGTTTGTTACAGACCTAACTGAAAAATATCATAGACGAGTATACAGTAAAAATAAAAAAGTACCGTAGACGTGTAGTTTTTACTGACATAATTGTATATTCTGCATCTCTCGTAGTCGCTGCAACAGCAACTATAATCGGAACGTTATCAGCCACATACATAATAGCACCAGTAATAGGAATTGGTGTTGCAATTATAACTGGCGTTGCTGGTATTCTTAATATAATTGCAAAAAAGATATCTACGTGAATAATAATGATGCACAGCATATATTAACTGACCAGTATTCTCTCACTGATTTAAGGTGAGAGAATACTGGTCAGTTTATATATGCTGTGCATCGTTATTATTCTTTCAAGTACTTAGCATGCACATTCTGCAGTTATATTGCATGCTAAGTACTTGTAATATTTGCCTTGAAGTACTGACGAGCGTTCCGCGTTTTATACGTCAAGCACGAACGTGAACGAAAACATTCCTTACTATCCACACCAACGAACGAAAATGCATAAAACATACCATAATTACTATCCCCACAAACGAATGAGAAAGCATAAAACATACCATATGTACTATCCACACCAACGAACGAAAATGCATAAAACATACACACTATACTATCCTCACCAACAAACAAGAAAGCATAAACACACCATATTTACTATCCACACCAACGAACGAGAATGCATAAAACATACCATGCCTACTATCCACACCGACGAACGAGAATGCATAAAACATACACACTATACTATCCTCACAAACGAACGAGAAAGCATTAAACACACCATATTTACTATACACACAAACGAACGAGCATGCATAAAACATACCATACCTACTATCCACACCAACGAACGCGAATGCATAAATTATACACACTATGCTATCCTCACAAACGAATGCGAACGCATAAAACACAATTATATACTATCCACACCAACAAACGAGAATGCATAAAACATACACACTATACTACCCTCACAAACGAATGCGAACGCAACCACACAAACACACAAACAAACACACACACACACATCAGTAAAGAAGTGAGTGTTTATAGTCACACTACTTCACATTCTCAGAAATTGGCAAATTGAATAGTGTCTCTTTTCTAGAGATCTGGTTAGCCATGAGAAGGGCTGTATTATGATGTCAGATGCACCTGGTTAATGATGACATCTCCCAGGGCGTGCACCACACACACATCGCCGGCTCCAGTCCTATTCCCAATTAATGCGTATGGTTCCGAGCGCAGACTGGGCTTGAGTGGCCTTATCATCCCAGTTTCACTTTGAGGGATAGTGAAGACTTGTTCCCTCTGTCTTTTCCTATGCCAGACCCGGGGATGATGAGGTCTCTGTGGCTCCCACACTTACCGCTGTCCCTCCAATTCCTCCCATGCTTCCTGCTCCCAGTTTTCTGTCTGGAGGACAGCGAGTCTTGGTAGAGGTTGTGGCTGACGTTGTTGTTGTGGCTGTGGCTGTGGTTGAAGAGGCGGCACTGGTTCTGCAGGTGTCCTCACCTCAGCTTTCACCTCACACACAGGTTTCATGATGAGGTAAGGCAGGATTCCTCTTTTCTTTTCTTTCTCCTCTTCATTCTTCTTTTTTCCTCCTCTTCCTCAAGTCTGGCACTTTCTGCAATGGCCTCCATGGCTAGCTCATCCAAAATGCGCCTGGCATACTCCAGGTGCATTTGAAGTTCAAGCAATTTAGCAATTCTATTGCTCATTTGTTACTGTTGTCTCGTTGAAAGGGTAGCCAGACTGACGAGCGTGCCGCTTTATATTCCTGGAGCACGGACGCGAAGGAAAACATCCCTAACACCAAACCTTAAAATCACATCAAACGCGACACTCATGTTATCTTTTTTTACTTACAAACACAGACATGCACGATTCGACAATACAGAGAAAACGAAGGGTGAATTTTTTACTGATAAAAGAAACGAAGTGGTAATAGACACACTTCTATTTTTTTTAAAGACACAAACACACAAATTTGTCTTTTCGAGAGTACTGGTGTAGCCATGAAAAGGGCTGATTTTTGTTGACGGGGAGTGATGACAATCTTTTTTTACTGTCTAAGATTGCGCCCCCGTCTGGCGACAGGCTTTCCTATACGATACGGTCTGCATCTGCGGAAAGAGAAGGAGAACTCTATGGTGTCCACACGGCAGTCCACAAAACCTCTGTCTGGTTCTTGCTGCTGCTGCTGCTGTTGTTGCTGCTGTTGTTGTTGCTGTTCTCTCTGTTTCTGACGCCTGTACTTCTCTGTCCATTCTTCTTCTTCTTTTCTGATTTCCTCTCTGAAAACCTCTTCTATCAGGTCTTGGGTTATGGCTAACATCCTGACATTCTCTATCTCTTCAGGCCTCGGTATCAGGTTTAGCCTGACACGATGTAAACTGACGTAAGCTTCGTTCAGCTTGGCTAGTCTTGAAGGCATCTTTATAGGTTGACGAGTCAACAGTAGATGGCCAGACTGACTGACGGAATGAATGAGAAGGATTAAAGTCGTCTATGCTTTTCTAAGAGGTTTTGCGACTCGTTAATGCTCAATTGTTGAGCTTTTTAAATTGGTCGGTGTTTCAGGAATGATGCTGCAAAAACACCGCTTTTATGTACGATAGACATACATTTTAATTGTATGTCAGGAGGTGGAAAGAAGGAAGGGGACCCGGCGGGGGACGACAACCGCTGATGCCGTGTTCGCTCCAAAGAGCCCGGACCGACGTGATTGTATGTCAAATTCTGTCCAGTTGTGCTAGTGGACGTACCCTATCCCCAATATTGTGTGGGCCACCTGTGCAATTGATCTAAGTTTCTGAGTTGAAGATTGCCTATTTTATCCTTCTGTAGTTCGAATTTTGTGTACTAAGCGTACTTTTAATGGCGAAATTACACCAATCAGCCGGGTGTCAGCAACCCTGTGGTTTTCTTGGTCCTTTTTTTCTTTTTTTGGGGGGGGGTCACGCATTGTTAGTATTGGTTGTTTTTGATGGCAGAGGGACTAAATGATAGGGTAGTTTTGTACGATGGTGTTATCGAATGAGGCCTTCTATTGCCAATGGAAGTGTCTCGCTTGTATATAAAAGTAGGGGGTGAGAGTAGAGATGGGGGGTGGGGGGAAGGGGATTCTTGGTGGAAAATCTGTGGGCAACACAGGCTTGTTGTCTCCAGGATTCCACCCAGGTGTTGCTAGGATATTTTCCCTAGCACCTGTTTTACGCCTCTTGTGATAGTAAAGGTGAGGGTGGAATAAGAGGAAAGTGAAGAGAGGGCTTATAGTAGAAAGTCCTTGTTCAACATAGGCTTGTTGTACGCAGGATTCCACCCAGGTGTTCACTAGTCTGTTTTCCCTAGCGCCTGTTTTGGGCCCTATTTGTTAGTGAGGAGGTTAGTAGAGGATGGTCGGAAAGGAGAGCTTTTGTCCGGAAGTGTTGAGCCAGTGCTTGCTCGAGGAGGTGGGCTAGTGCTTGCCCAGGTTTGTGCCAGTGCCTGCACGGGGAGGTGGGCCAGTGCTTGCCCAGGGCAGGGTATGGATTTGAGCCAGTGCTTGCTCTTGTGTGGGCGAGAGCTTGCCCATGGGAGGGACTGGGGTTTGGTTTTTTAGTTTTTAATTTGGATGGCGAGTGCTTGCCCTGTGTAGGTACTGGTCCTTCCTGGTTCTGTTCTTCCGGTGTTGGAGGGCTAGTGTTTGCCCTGTGGAGGTTCTGGACCTTCCCTGTTCTGTTCTTCTGGAAGGGCTCATTCTTGTCTGCCAAGTGGAGGTTAATATTCCAGTCGTTATCCTGTGTCAGTTGTCTGTATTCCCCAGTTGCCTGTCTCTTGTCTTCTCTCATCCTTGTCTTGATTTCATTATTTTCTGACAATCGTCAATTTTGAATTGATATTGTGCTCTTTTTCTTTTGTTAATGTCATGCATGGCGGATGGGATGGCAGATGGGACGGGA
Organism: Megalonaias nervosa; assembly: GCA_016617855.1. NCBI lineage: Eukaryota > Metazoa > Mollusca > Bivalvia > Unionida > Unionidae > Megalonaias > Megalonaias nervosa. The sequence continues at coordinate 13,491 of JAECUM010037347.1, forward strand.
ATATGAGAGAAGAGATAAGGTATATATATATATATATATATATATATATATATATATATATACATACATACATACATACATACATGCATATATATACATACACACATACATACATATATATATACATACATACATACATACATATACT